>WMED01020492.1:0-12146 GCA_019650415.1 Pipa parva
TTTTCCTCCTACTTTGGGAGGAAAAAAACTGCATCTTATAGAGCGAAAAATACGGTAATTTTCCATCGATATTATGGATTTTCCATAGACATAAACAGATTAAAAGTTTCGATTGAATTTCCATATTGCGATATCAAAATTACCAATATCGAGAGACATCTGATGCTGGTAATTTCAACATCGGCAAAAATCGTTTGATATCGTGATATCAGTAAAAATTGGTTGAAATCGATATTTTGATTTTATCAAATTTCGCCCAAAGTGTTATTCCACTGAAATTTATGGAGAATACCTTAACCACAGAAAACAATATGGTCCCCCCTACAAATGTTCATATGTAGTATATTCCATAAATAGCAAGCTGTGACCTCTAGCTTATCTGTGTATGAAAGATCATAGCTGATTAGTATTGGAATTTATTTTTTTAAGCAAGAAAAACAGCAAATAGATACAATTAAAGAATAAAATTAACTTCACAACTTGAAAACAAAACTCAGGTGCCACTAAACTTTGCTAAATTTGAGTTTAAAATTCATGTTATTCACTAAAGTCCGAATTGTTGCTTATAGGTGCGAATTCACCAGGTAAAGACAGTCACAATAGGATGCTACTGTCACAGTCGCGTCTTTAGAATGAGAATATTGTCGCAGTCGCGACTTTACAATGGGGAAATTGTCGCGGATTTGCTCTGGGAATCCTCTGTTTGAGAATTCGACAGTTGAATTCGCACCTTAGTGAATAACCCCCATTTTTCTATAGTTCCATGAGAAGTTAAGACATTTATTGATTTGAAATTCTGTTCTCGGGAGTCCACAATCTCAGAAATATAATTTAAGAAAGTTCTTATGTAAAAACAAATCAGACATATGATCTTATTTATCTAGATAAATAGGCATAAAACTTATAGACTTAAGATGTTTGTAATGGATGATCTTAATGTTTTGTTCGTAATTATCTGAAAATAAAACTAAACTCAAAAAACCTTATGAGTATTGCACAGGAGAGCTAACCCAACATCCAACAATGTTTGCTTTAAACATTTAACAACAAACGAGGAAAAAAGTGTTGAACTTGCAACATGGATATAGTACATTCCTCTAAAACAGAAAGGAGTTTTAGCATGACAGCATTAGTGACAGCACCTTGAGGAAGCAGCTTGTGAAGATTATGCCAAATCTAACTGATATTTTAACTGCTTAGACCTTTAGGGATTTCAGTTTATTTACCATAATGACCTCATAAATTCAGTAACCCCCAAAAGTGTCATAGATCAAATTGAATGAACTAATAATGATCAAATAAACCCAGGGAAATGTATCAATATTTGGGTGCAAGATCCTAGTGTATTAACTTCTCTAAACAAAGTGGTTACTCCTCATATTTGGCCAACAGTGGAATATACACATAGTTGGGGAGTTAACACCATGATTAATGATAAGAGTCTCCACTAAATATTCCAGCATTACCTGTTAAAATATAAGATAACTTTAGCTATATCTGCAATTTATTTTTTTTTAATAAACCAAAGGTGAAACGCGGAGAACATGTTAACAAATGATTAAAAGGAAATAAAGTATAAGACAGGAAATCTTTTATGTTATAAACACTGAAGGGGGTAATTCACCAAACAGCGAACTTACCCTCCGGATCCGTCGCATCAGTATGCATACCTGGTTATGCACTCGCTGATGTCCTGCACGCGGACATCAGCTAATGCTTTAAAGGGATTCCAGTCTCGCGAGGTGACTCGAGTCTAGCCTTGTGAGCTTCGCCGAGACTGGAATCCCTTTAAAGCATTCGCTGATGTCCGTGTGCAGGACATCAGCGAGCGCATAACTGGGTATGCGTACTCATGCGACGGATCCGGAGGGTAAGTTCGCTGTTTGGTGAATTACCCCCTAATACTCTACACACATATTTGAATGCTGAATTGCGGTTACTGAAGTGACGTTTTCTGTAGCTTTAAGATAAATATAAGCGTGATAAACTCAACGAACTACCATTGGTTGTGAAAATCAAAATTATTTTGTGCATCTGAAGGCCATTCCTCAGGGCAATATGGATATTCCTGCAGTTGAAACAAATCCTCTTTGGAAGCAGGTCACATGATAATATTTTGCAAAACCACCACTAACGAATCTCCTACTCCTAGGTTCTGCAGAAACAAAGTCCATTTGGGTAAGCACACCAAGATTTGTTTCTCTGTCTTAATATGCACAATACATGTACATGTGAACGGAGATGATTGCCATGTATGTATCTTTTTTCTCTGTTTCAATTCTTGGATCCCTTGTGCCCAGTCACATATTGTTTACCTCTGAACTCCAGTTTGCTTACTGCAGTTAACTAGTCTTCTGTGTTCATCTCATACAAATATGATCTCGTCTCTCTTACAAGGTTTTGATAACATTAATTTAACCCTGTTATATTCTCTGCCAACCAGTACCATCTTCCCTGCATATCCTTATAACAATAATGTACAATGCTGTATTCAGATTTGTTAAATTGCACTAGGATTCCTCCCCATATTTGTACTTCACACCATGTGGTTTACAAATGATATATGTGTGTAATTTTTTTGATACCTAATTTTTTCTGCTTGTTTTCAACCTAGCTAAATTGTAAGCTCCTTGGGACAATTGTATCTTCTATTTTAATTCTGTCAATGGACTTTTATTTATTCCCAATATTCTAAATTTTGAAAAGTGCTGTGTAGTTAGTGGTACTATACAAATAAACTGATATATACATAAATATAAACTCCACATAACCCGTGGCCTCCTAGAACCGGAAACCGCAAAACTCAGATGTTTGGTTAGCGGTTTTAAATCACTAGGAACCCAAAAAAAAAAAAAAAAAAGCTTTTGGTTGTAACAAAGGACCACAACAATAATGTATTTGTTCCCCCTGTAACCACATCCCTAGTAGGGACAACAAGCATTCTATCAAAATCAAACAATCCAAGCATCCCCCAAAGGCTTCTGAAATTGCCTCCTAAGATTTTAACTTAAGTAACCGTATTAAGAACAGCATCTCCATTGGAATGACGACGAAATAAAATCCGTAAAAATAAGAATAGAAATTCTTCTTTTAGCTCTGGTTTACAAATGTGGTATACAAAAATGTATATAAAAAAAAGTCTGTTCAGTTTATTTTGCCCTCAGTATCACCCATAATGGTCTTTTGAAAGGAATATCCCACAGTAACTGCAGACGCTGTAGACACAGCACTGTTCACCTCGCCTTGGTGCATTCCTTCTGCCCTGCTGCACCTTTGCATGACGCCTTGTGTTTGCCTGCCTTAGGTATTTCTATTATATGAAATACCTGAGGTTCCTGACCTTTTCCTGCATAGTGACCTCTTGTGGCAACTGACTAGTGGAACTCTGTTTGCTAATTGTACTTGAGTGCTCACAAACACAGTTGCCCGCAGTATCTTCCTTTCTTATAGCCCTGACTGTGTTTTTCAGGAATGAGCATCATTTCTCACAAACCTTTTAACAGAAGAGAAAAGAAAAGAAACAAGATTAGTCAAATATAACTAGTTATACATTATCAGGCTTGTGAGTGAGGTAGGAACTGTTTAACTGTAATCAACATTAATCATCATGTAATAGGGTGTGTCTACATTGTAGATATTCCTGCATATTCAATTTCCTTCGTTAAAGAATGTTGTTTCTCAAGAACTTTATCCTGTGGATCCTTAGCTTGTGCCTCACAGTACCCAGACAGGGTTAGCACTGTTTGGCCTGCTACACCACTTTGATTTAGACATGCCAGACCTATTTTCACCTTAATGACTTCAAGCCTGCATTGCTTCTATTGCTTCGGGTCTAACCAAGCACTGTTGCTCCGACGTTTTAGAGAATGGCCCCATTTTCAAAAGTGGCACTACTATATAAAACTAATGTGAGTATTTAGCAACAAAAACAAATAACACTGCTAAAAAATACTGCACGATGGTCTTTATGTAGGAACCTGAAAGTAAGCAAGGTGTGATTTAAAGGAACAGTCAGGCCAAATTAAAAAAATACAATTCATTATTTAGGCTTAATAACCCCTTTTTGCCAATAGGATTTATTATCAATTTTTAAAAAAAGTTACATTTCTTACATGTAAAGAAGTGCTATACAGAACTTCCGTGTTGCATTCCTCAGCCTGAAACAGCACCGGCGACTCTACGGCGATCTGAGCAGGACACACCTATCAGGAGCGCATTCCTCGCTGGCCGCACTCCTACTGAAGCCCCGCATCGGCACTTCCTAGAACTGACAGGAAGAGCATGTACATCGTCAATGTGTTCTCCCTGTATGACATACACGCTCTTCCTGTCAGTTCTAGGAAACGCCGATGCATGGCTTCAGTAAAAGCGCAGCAAGGTAGGAATGTGCTACTGATAGATGTCTCCTGCTCAGGACGCCCTTGCTGTTTCAGGTTGGGGAATGTAACACGGAAGTGCTGTATAGCACTTCTTTACGGATAAGAAATGTAACTTTATTTAAAAAAAATTGAAAATAAATCGTATTGGCAAAAAGGGGTTAATAAGCCTAAATAATACAATGTATTTTTTTTTTATTTGGCCTGACTGTTCCTTTAAATGCATTCACTCTGCTAAAACTGAATGTCAAGGTTCCATTGTTTCCCCACTATGCAGTCAGGTCAAGTAGATCTTCTTTTAGTTTTTTTAGTCAATGGGAAAAAGAATATATATATATATATAGATATATATATATATATATAGATATCGAGATAGATAGATAGACATCGAGATAGATAGATAGATATCGAGATAGATAGATTGATAGATATCGAGATAGATAGATAGATAGATAGATAGATAGATAGATAGATAGATAGATAGATAGATATAGATAGATAGATATTGATGACTTGTATTTCTTAGTAAGGATCAGGACCCTATACAGGAGTGGAGAAATGAGGTAGTACAAAATCTGTGTTTGGATAAATCTATATACTTTATCCACTCAATAATTAAGTTTGATTAAAAACAATCATGCGCTGACACTTACTCAGAATCTGCAGACATCTCAGAGATGCTGTGAGATGTCACAGAATGAGGTGTTGATGGGCACAGCATTGACGGAGTAGAGGAATTCTGTACTGATGGAGTAACAGTCTGCTGGGTTGAATTAGTTGTGGAGGAAAGAACAGAGGTATTAAATGAAGCGAGAATTGATGAAAGGATGTCTAGCTGTTCAGTGGATGGGTGACGACTGGGAACTGTTTCTAGATTTTCTCTTGAAGGTTGCCTCCTACAAAGAGGTTCAAGATTATCCCTTGAGGGGAGTCTTTTGGAAAGGGGTTCTAAATTTTCTCTTGATGGGTGCCTTCTAGAAAGAGGCTCTAAATTATCCTTTAATGCTTGTGTACTAGGCACTGTATCCAGCTGTTCCCTGGAATTAGACCTTTTGGATATAAAGTCCAGCTGTTCCCTTGAAGGTTGCCGAGCTGAAGCCAATTGGTCCCTCGAAAGTTGTCTTCTAGGCAGAACATCTAACTGTTCTCTAGATGTCTGTCTAATAAGCAAAGAGTCAATTTGCTCTCTAGATACTTGCCGACTAGGCAAAGTATTTATCCATTCTCTTACTGGCCCAGGATCAATTTGCTCTTTAGACCCATATCTGCTGTGTAATGACTCTAAATGTTCTCTGGAGCAGTGCCTTTTGGGTAAAGAATTCTGATGATCTCTTCTATCATTTCTAACATCTGACTGGTCTAGATGTTCTCTAGATCCATGTCTGCTTGGTATACTTTCTAAATGTTCTTTAGAACCATGCTGTCTAGATATATCATCCAGATGCTGCCTTGAACCATGTCTACTTGGAATGATATCTAGCTGGTCTCTGGATCCATGTCTACTGGGCACTGATTCAAGTAGTTCTCGAGAATTATTTCTACTGAGCTGTTCTCTGGACATCTGTTTTCGCATTAGCATGTCAAGTTGCTCACGAGAAGAGTATCTGCTATTTGGCTGAGACAAACTTCCAGTTCCAGAATACATTCTGCCATAGGAAGCTGCAGGAACTGCCCTGTGGCCCAGAGTTGATGTTTTATACCACGACAATTCATTGGTCATTCTTCCCATAGATGCCAATCCTGGAGGATACTGAAGTCGATTTTTTAAAATACCTGAATGGAAAAGAATAATGAAATAAACACAGATGTTAATTTGTTACGTTACTTTTTATTACTTTATTTCTAGGTATATCATTAAATTTAAATGGTTTAAGTATATATATATATAAAAAAGAAGAATATATTGTATTGATCAAACCGGTCTACCATTTAGAAAAATCTTGAGAGTATTTTCATTTCAAACAGAATTATTTAGTTGGCAGATATACAGTACAGTGTATAGACACTATTCTTTTGTTATATATCGAAAAAAAAAAAAAAAACAGACTTAGAATGATGATGGTACCCCAATCAAAATTTATCATAACAAAAATTTAGTTTAAAGAAAAACTGAAACCTAAAAAGTGTCTAGGCTGGAAATCTAAAATTCAGCATACTCCGAACTTACACTTTGATGCTTCGCCTCTGTTCGCAGAATCTGTTATGCACTCGCTGATGTGCTGCGCGCAGACATCAGCGAATGCTTTAAAGGGATTCCAGTCTCGCGAGGCAACTCGAGTTGAGCCTCAGGAGCCTCGCCGAGACTGGAATCCCTTTAAAGCTTTCGCTGATGTCCGCGTGCAGGCACATCAGCGAGCGCATAACAGTGTCCGCGAGCAGAGGCAAAGCATCGAAGGGTAAGTTCGGAGTATGCTGAATTACCCCTTTAATCTCATGCAAAGAGTTGGATTGGTAATTTTGCCCAAATATACACTTAACCCTATAAGACGTTTGATTCAAGCCTTGATTCATGGGTCCATAATTCTCTGTACTAAAGGCACTGCTCATACTCAGCATGCTTTTCAGACTGACACAAAATAGTCAACAGGATAACAAATAAACCTAACCCTGAAGTCAGTCAAATTAAGAATAAATAAATAGTGGATTCTCCTCAAATCAAACAGAAGAACCTGTATCTACATTTAGGATTCTTATTCTATTTATTTAGAATCAAAGGCATTTGATAGACTCAGTGCTTTCTTACTCACAGTCCTATTTAAAGATGATCAAATAATATTCTACAGTGCTCAAAGTTTGTTTTACAGTTGTAACCTGACTTTCCATTCATTTAGTCACAGTCTCTAGAAATGACTGAGCATGTCAGGGAACATTTATCGAATTAAGAAGGCTCTCAAGATTACAAAGATATCTAGCTACATGGGCTAAGATGTCATGTCTCAATCCCAGCAACCCCAGACCAGTTACCTTTCCTCTGCCTATGGGAATGAGTGAGTGAATTTTCGTCCCCACTGGTCAGATCAGGTTGGTTGTTATTTGCGGCATCTTTATTCGAGTCAAGGCCAAGTCTGCGCTCTGATCCCCATTTATGCAGTGAATTAGGCTGCACATCCGATTCTCCTAGGGCTGGCCAGTAAGACATAAGGTCGTTGCCATCCATATCTTGGAGAAAACAAAAATTGCAGATTTTAAACATACTGTTAAAAGCCACCATTTCTATTTATGTAGCTGAGTGGTTTTAATGATAAGTAGAGAGTTGTTCATACTAAGGGTGAGTATTTTGTAGCCAAACTACAGGTGCCATTTCGCTCTACTCAATCTCAAATCCTTGATAAACTAATTCAACAGTAAAGTTTAAAAACCCATTGTGTCATCTCTCATCTATTTTAACCAATCCTTAAAATTAAAAGACTGTCAGAACAAACACGTATTGATTCTTTTCATTATCTCTTTCCCGCAATTCTAAGAAATCTCATTTCACCTTTAGGGTTGTGATTCGCTGGGTTGGTAAGAAGCCTCTCGCTGTGTGCTGCCCTCTTGAACTGTCGATGGAATCTACCACGAGGGCGGACATTTTCCTCACTCTCTGATGATGGAATGGATAGACTTCGCTCCTCATCCAGTGATAAGTCACTATCTGAATCTGAATCCTGACCTGCCCAGATAATAGAAAAGCAGACAATGGAATCTGGGAAGTTTCCAACTCTTTATGCTCTGCCCATACTGGACCTGATTTATAGATGTAACATGATCAACTTAAACCTTACTTCCAAAAGATACAGTATTTATCACTAACTCTACTACTCCTTAAATGGGAACTACACCTCAAAATGTACTTGTAGCGTGTTGAAGACAGGCAGTTCAAAGGTAAATCTAATCTAAATCTAAAGTAAGTTTGTTTGTTTTATGTTTTTTCATGACTTTCCCCCATGTGTTGCCTTGCTGAGCCTCCTAGCCTCAACAATGGTGCAGGTTTTGTCAATATCCACATAGTAACACAGCTGGGTTGTTAAAGGCATAGGAAATTCTGATTTATCAGCACTGCTGTGTGGACATTAACAAAACATGCCACATTGGTGAGGACAGAATTGAGATCCCCTGGTCTTGTACCAACTTTGGGCCAACTCTCCCAGAAAGAGACACATCTGTTGTCAATAGCAGTGACCAGAATACAAGTCTCCTTGTGTTTTCAATGCAGTCACGTACAATTTTAGTTTAATACATGGAACAGACCATAGAGCATGCAACATGTAGGTGGGAAACAGGTCGTAATGTTTCTGAGACAACTACTGGATCCAGCATTTCATTCCTAAAGCTGGAAACAATGATGCATCTATGTGTGGCAGATATAAAAGTACACAGAATGCATGCTTGCTTTTCTATACATATACAACTTATTCAGTTGTTGTATTTTCTGCATTCAAATATACAATAAATTCAGGGGGTTCAATTATATATTTATGACTATAAAACCCTTCTGTACCATCATCTACCTCTAAGCTGCTATTCAATATTTGCCTGTTTGCTCACCTCCTCCAGCATCCCGATGGAACATGGCAACATCTAGATCAGTAGGGCCCGAGTGATGGCTTAATGCACTATGATCTATTGCTGATCCCTGGCGTGTTCCTTTGTTATCCCTGTAATAAGTTAGAACAATCATTATTGAATGAGTCAAAATCAAATGCATGTATTGCAGAATTTTGAAGGTGAACCAAATCCCTGAAAGATGAACCCAGACATCTCAGAAAACTGCTACCGAAAGGTGTTTTAAAAGAACAGTCCAGCCTGATTAATAAAAAGTAACGTGTGTTGTAAATGCATAATACATTTTTTTTCTAATTTACTTAGTCAGTCTTTTACGTGAGGAAAGGAATTAATTATTCCATCTGTGTAGCAGTACACAGCTCCTTATGTGTTTACTTCCTAGTTGTATTCTTATGTCACTGACACAACGGTGTCTCAGGAAGGTCAAAATTAATAGTTAATGAATTACCATGGGCATTTACCATAGTTACAGCTAATGGTGTACAATGTCAGTAACAATAGCGTGCTGATACTAAGTATGAGAGAAAGAGACCAAATCCATATAAAAAGAAAGTAAATATTTCAGCCCTTTCTTTAACAATTGCATGTGCTGGGTTAACTACACCTTCCAGAGTTAAAAAAAAAAAAAAAAAAAGGTGGATGACAGCTTAAAGGTTCTGACTGGTTATTTAGCATTATCCAGCCTGTCAGTCAATTCCTTAACTCAACATTCCAAACTGAACTGCTGAACAGGAAGTGGCTGAGAGAGGGGAGGAGCTTCAGTAACAAACTGGTGCTAAATTGTGAAGGGTGGAAATAAATAAATAATTTATATGACAGAAAGCGTTTATTTAACTTTTATTTAACAGTGCCAAACAGACAGCAAATAACTGTTGGTGCCTAAACTGTTCCTCTAAGTATAATGTACACAGAACAACAACAGAAGGGATTAGGGATAGGATAATTGAGTATGTGAGTGTGTTCAAGTATGTAACTAGACCCCACAGACCAGCATTTGCTACTGAAAATACTTAGGGGTTATTGACTAAAGTGAGAATTTAACTTTTGAATTCTCAAACAGTGGATTCCCATAGCAAAACCACAACTGTAACAATTTTAAAGTAGCGACCACGACAGTATTCCTATAATAAAGTCGCAACTGTGACAATATTCCCATATTCTCATGCGACAGTAGCAGTCTATTGCAACCAAAAACTTGTTATTGGGGTTGCCAAATCATTGTGAATTTTTCTAAAAAGGATCGCGGCAATGAAAAGGTTGAGAACCACTGCTCCAAGGGATTGTTCTGACATGTTAACTAGCTGATTAACAGTGGACACATAGCTAGAGATAGAGGTTTAAATGGTTAGGTTTATATGCAGCTTGCATCTCTGTCTACTCTATTCATTATCCTAGTTGAAGTTGCTAGGAGGTATGGGGGCAGTTTATGTCCATTCCTTGTAGTAGATGATAGGGCTTCTAGGGCTTACGGTGAGATAAATGACAATGTTAAAAGTTGCTACAGTTGTCCTATTGTTAAGTTTCTATTGTTTAATTTAGGTTTTGCTATTTTGTCTTTCCGATCTGCAAATGTAAATCAGTTATTTTAAATAATACATTCGACAATCAATTTACTATTCCCCTCTCTGACTTTGTACTCTTAATCCCATACTAACAACTCAAAATGACCAGTCTTTAAATATTTCTACCTTCTGCATAACTTTCTTATTATATTTCTCTTTACTAGTTTTCATTGCTGTAACATAAATATTTTTAGATACATAGATAGATATAGATAAAAAAAAACAGTGCTTGGCATGAATATAGTATCAAACCATTTCATACAATACTGAAGCTTCTGTGAAACAATAAGTCCCGGGATGTAAACATTTCACCCTCCATTTGAATCTAGTATAATATATATATGTTCTGTTGTACCTCAGATAGGGTCTGTGGCTGGAGTGCGTCCGTGCAGAGCGCACGCTGCTAACAGAGGACACGGTGGAAGCTCCCAATGTGATCCGGATGAGGCCGCTCTCTTCAAAAAGGGCAGTGTTGTTATAGGTATTTGGTCCCTAAAATTACACAGAGCAATTATTTTGTCTGAGCGCAATTACATCATACAAAGTTTTAAATACGGATGTTTACAAAGCTGCTGATTGAGTTATTAATGTAGCTTTTATTGACTCCTGTATGGGAACAAACCATTCCTTTTTAGTTCAACTACAAACTATAAGACTGATGTCTAAAACCCTCATACACTGTTGATGCAGTTGCCAGTCACCTTTAAACATGATCTACAGTACAATCAACACATCATTTGGCTGTAAATTCCAATCCTTTATTCTCTCTAACAGGATAAGGACCCTTTTTTTACGGTGAGGTTGAACCAACCTGAAACCAACTTTGTGGAACAAGAAGAACATTCCAGATTTCATTTCCCTGGAAAATTAGGATTTATCAGTAACACCGAAAAAAAATAAAAATACCTCAACTGTAACTATACTGTAGTTAAAATCAATTCTATCTGTGCTTCTACAAATTCTACATTGTGTATAGAAAGTACGATGCTTAGCTAATTAGCCTTACAATTAGGGCTTTATTGACTAAAGGTCAAATAGTTATAGTAAAGCTCTGATTGCCACTGCCATGTTCTCTTACTGAGCAAACCCTGCAATGTAGCGAATATGCGACAAATTCAGGTGACTACAATAGCCGCGATATCAAGGAGCACTTTGCACCACTTTGTGTGTGCGTGCACAGGTACTTCTACTATTGACCAAGCACTGGCGTGTGTCAAAGGTCTAAATGCCACTTAGTGAACTGCTCCAAATTCACATGTTTAACTTTGCTACATCAGAGTGGTGAATTGAGGGCTGATGGCAGGGCTCCGCATTATATTTCTACCTGATTGACCGTTGTCCGCTTGCTCGAAAAGTCTACAGTATTTGCTGCTTAGTCAATAATGAAAAGTGAATTTGCAATTATTTTGGGGATGTGACTCAAACTGTAGCGAGGTGAATTTGACAGTTGAATCCACCCTTTAGTCAATCAGGCCCTATGGGGGTAATTCAGCAAGGTGCGAACTCATCTTGCGATGCTTCGATTCACCTCGCCAAAATGGTTTCGCACTGGCTTCTCTCCTACATGCGCACATCAGTGAACGCTTTAAAGGTATTCCAGTCACCTCGCAAGACTGGAATACCTTTAAAGCATGCGCTGATGTGCGCGTGTAGGAGAGAAGCC
>WMED01020493.1:0-12146 GCA_019650415.1 Pipa parva
GCTGCCACTGCACACAGCCGAATGAGGAAGTAAGACCGAGAGTGCTGATCACATGCACTCTCGGTCTCCTATTGGCTCATGTGACCGATCAGATTAAATTAAAACCAAGATAATTACATGTATAAAAAACACACAAAATTCCAAACAAATAAATATCAAATAAACTGACAATCTAAATGAAAGCAAACTAACAATCTACTCAAAAACAAGCTAACAATATACAAAAAAAATAAAACAAACTAACAATCCAAATCAAAAGAAACGAGCTACCAATCTAAACCATCATAAAAAATAAAAACAGTTACCAAAAACAAAGAAAAAAAAATGCTATATAGTGGTTCTCAACCTTTTTGTATTGGCGACCCCCAGCTCTGACGTGATGACGTTTCGGCCGAACGTCATCTCGTATGTACGTCACGTGATGACGTTTGGCCGAAATGTCGTCATGTATGCGCGTCATGTGGTGACGTTCGGCCGAAACGTCATTACGTACGCGCGTCACGTGGTGATGTTTTTTACGTTTTTGGCTGATGTCACCCCGCAGGAACCCTTTTATAAGAAGGGTTCCTGCGGGGCGCTTCCGGGTGCCGCAGCGGTTCTCGACCCCAGTGGGTCTGTAGTGTGACCCCCGCCGGGGTCGCGACCCACAGGTTAAGAACCGCTGCTATATATAAACGTTACACTAGTGTGGGCAGACCAAGGTAAGTCTATAGGTTTACATGGTAAGATTTTTTTGTTTTTATGCATGGTGTACAAACGCCGTGCAAAAAAACGCCAACGTGAACCTAGTTTTAGTATACTGGAGAAACAATGAAACAATACTGCAAATAAAGTATCATATAATATAATAGTCATCTTTCTAATCATATAGGAGAGATAAATCAATTGGTAGATAACAGGGTCATTTCCTGCTCTGAAAGAAAACACTCCTCTATTGTTTATGTGACAAGAGCTGGCATTTTTTCAAACTAATTTTAGTCTAGGTTCACACGAGCATATGATGCGCAGCTCATACGCTCATGTGAAAAAAAAAAATACGACTCAATGAAAGCCAATGATACCTAGTTCTAGACACACCAGCGCATACGCTGGGTCCGGAAAGCTGTGTGTCTCATTTTGGCCGGTGTTCCGATCCGATTAGCCAGCAGCTGATGCTTCCTACACAGTGCTGGCTGGCTGGCACTATGAAGGAGCATCGGGAGCCGGCTAATTACAGCACAGCTCATGCTGTGACTGTAATCATTTGGCTTTGTATAAGGTAAGTATTTTAACAGTCCTTTTTTATTTTTTACTTTAGTTCTCCTTTAAATAAGAAAAAAATATGTTTTTTGCAACTGTCCTTTTAAACTCCTGATATTAAGAATGTAAACAAGATAACAAAATTGAGCTGTTACATGAACTAAGGATAAGGGAAATTTATTTTATGTATGTATAAACCTGAAGAATCTTTAAGCCTGACAAACCTTTATACTATTCTTAGGACATCCAAGAATGCAATGGCCCTTTGAGTGTCTTGAGTGTCCTCAATTCTCAAGTGAAAGAGAAATTCCATCTACTGAGGATGCGAATACAGGTAAGTGATCTGCTACACTGATTTAAAGGGGAACTATAGTCAAAATATACATCTTTACATATGCAATACTGTACCCTAGTGAGAAGTGTTTCTCCCCAGTAGATGTTTCATATGACGCATAATGATTGAGTAGGCAGCACTGATAAACTCCCGGACCAGGAAATGTGTATGTGATGTGTACTGACCATTTTTCCATGAAAAGGAACCCTACTTACTACTTAGTACATGAGCAGGAAATTCCTTTCCCTCTAATCTCCTGTAAACAAGCTTAATTTATGTGGTTAATTATGGCTTAGTATAAATGAGTTTTATATGTATGTGTACAGTTATATCAGCACTATAGTGCCCCTTTAAGAAACTTGTAGGTAGGGTTTCTTATTATTCTGTTCAAAACTGAACATCTGTAAAATATACTTAAGAAACAGTCCAGCCCAATTAATAATAAGTAATGTGTGTTGTAAATGCATAATACTGTATCTTTTGCTCCATAAGATGCACTTTTCCCCCAAAAAAAATCGGGGAAAATAGCTGTGTCTCTTATGGAGCAAATGTTAATTTTCTTCAGCTGCTGCGGGGAAAGGGGGGGGAGGTTGCAGATAAGACAGCCCCCCCCCACCCCCCATGTGCCCCGCAGAAGCTGAAGAAAATGAACATTGCAGCATTGCAGGAAAATAGACTGAACTGGATGGACTTGTGTCTTTTTTCAGCCTTATAAACTATGTTACTATGTTACTATGTAATGTAATGACTCCCCTCTTCCAGTTATGCGCCTCCTCTAAGCACTTCATCATACTGAAGTAAGTTGAATGCGACAGTGCTCCTTGGCTGCTTCAGGTCTTGTCAGCTCTACTCGCCAAGCTGCCGGCAAGACCTGAAGCATCCAAGGAGCGCCGTCGCATTCAACCTACCTCACTGTGGAGAAACGCTGAGAGGAAGCGCATTGCTGGAACGCTGGTGTAACGTTGGAAGGGGGACAGGAGGGAGGGCAGACATGGGGAAGGATAGCAGGAGGGCAGACATGGGGTGGAATGGCAGGAGGGCACACAGGCTGAAAAGTCTCAATTTATTTCTTCTGCTATGATTTTTAAAATCTTTGACTTGTTCATTCATATTTAGTATGAATGTTATTAAAAAGGGAACAAATGTGATTACCTAAAATTTAATATAGGTTTCCTTACCTTAACAGGCAATAGGGATACATACCTTGAAGTACTGCGGCACCATCGAGCCATGTACATTTTGCCTTGGTTTCCGTTAGTGCTTATCTCCTCTTATCCTTTCTACCTCATCCACCCTCTCTAACATGCAAACCATAGATAGACAGTAGGAAAGACCGGAAAAGATGAAATAACCAAATATGAATTGAATGACTTTGTATCACACTGGTAAATCAGGAAGCCAAAGCATACTTAAAATATCAATATCATACTGCACTGGACCTGCTGCTACACACCTCTCTTTTTAGTTGCTAATAATACTCCCAAATAATTACAGGGTCCTACAGCTGAATTTAGTGTGTGCTCGATATCACACTTAGGGGGTTATTCCAATAGCAATTCTGTGACAATTTCCCCATTGTAAAGTCGCGACAATTTTTTAATGTTAAGATTGCGACAATTTTCCCAGAATAAAGTCATAACTGCGACAATATTCTCGTTATAAAGATGCGACTGCAACAGTAGCAGCCTATTGCAACTGTCTTTATCTGTCAAATTGGCACCTATACTCAACAATTCGGACTTTAGTGAATAACCCCCCTTAGATAGTGCTCCCATTTCAGTATTGCAGATAATTGATATGCAACCTTAATAACTGAATGAGACCTAACCTCTCCAGGAGAGATGGTACTGATAGCCTCCAGTACATGTTCAAAACAGCATGAATAATAATAACAACTGAAAACAACTTTTTGCAAGTCTCTGATACTGATAACATGTGGATACTTTACTTCTCCTGTGACCTGCAGAAAACTGTAGGTGTTATTGGTATAGTATTGTTTCTTATGGAAGGGACCTAGTGCTTTTCTTTTTGCGTTTTTTAAGGATTTTGAACAGCTAGCAAAGGAGCAAGACAAGGAGTCTGACAAGCAAACTTTGCTGAAAGAGATGGAGTGTCACAAGAAGCAGATGCTAAGGTGTGTTTGGACATGTAATGTTTCCTCAAACCTTCTGCATACATTTTATATAAGCTACCAACAATCTTTAGTTACATTATTGAAATGTAAAATATTTTTATATCTTACTACATTAGAGTACCTTTATGTAATAGAAAATTGAAGCCGCTCAAATCCTTGTAAAGGATAGACAGTACCTCTTAGTGCAATGAGTAAAGAGCGGGTGCCATGAAGCCATTAACCCAATCCAAAAGCCATAGAAAATCAGATGCTCCGGCACTCCCGAAGTTAAAATCTCCAAAATTTATTAGCACAGTTAAAATCAAGGAACCATAGTACAAAAGAAAAAAGTGAAATAAAAACAATAAAGCACCTCCTAATGCGTTTTGCACTAAATCAGAGGTTATGATTATGAATCATGAGGCTATGATTATGATAGCTATGAGGCTATGATTAAGCGCTCGTAGCGCGAAATGCGTTAGGAGGTGCTTTATTGTTTTTATTTCACTTTTTTCTTTTGTACTATGGTTCCTTGATTTTAACTGTGCTAATAAATTTTGGAGATTTTAACTTTGGGAGTGCCGGAGCATCTGCTTTTCTATACTTTTATGTAATACAAGATTGTTTTCAGCATTCATTAACATAGAACAGTGTTTTACTAAGTATATTTGACCTTTCACATTGTACCCTGCAAAGTCCTTATATGAATGGTGCCCCAAACTGCAGCACTACAGTGTCTGAGTTGATTGCTGCATGGCACTGCATACTACATAGTAACATAGTTTTACTACTGATCTTATCCACATCATATGCTGCACATGCAGGTTCTACAGTCCTTTCCTCTATGACTCCTGTTCATGGTGCTTGGCTCTGGTTTTGCCATTCTAATAGTTTTACATCTGCCCCTGTTCTTGCCTTTTCCTTAGTCAGGCATAAGCAAGGTCTTTCCTAAAGGTCCATCAGATTCTTCTTTCCTTTATGGACTTTATGCCAACACCTAGGATATAATAATGATAAATAACTTCACTTTCCTAATTTCCAATTTCCACAACCAGGCTTGGCTGAAAATATCTGGCTGCATTACCATATAGAATTCAAATATACTATAGATATAAAATATAGGAGCGCACAGCATATGTTAAATCAACAGTCTGGCCAAAAATGGAAAAAAAGACACCTTTATTTATCTATGCTAATTACTAACTTTCATTAAATACAATTTATTATCAATTTAAAAAAAAAAATACAATTCTTACTTGTAAAGAAGTGCTATACATCACTTTTGTGTTGCAGACTCTGTTGGCGACTCTACAGCGTTTCCGAATCACCTGATTCCTCTAAGAAGCACAGTCCGCTCCAGCCGCACTCCTACTGAAGCCCCGCATCGGAAATTCCTAGAAGTCACATGGGAAAGCGTGCACAGCATCCACGGAGGACACATTGATCATGTGCACACTCTCCATGCGATTTCTAGGAAGTGCTTATGCAGGGCTTCATTAGGAGTGCGACTGGAGAGGACTGCGCTTCTTAGAGGGATCAGGTGATTATGGACGCTGTAGAGTCGCCGGCAGAGTCTGAAGAGGGAGTCTGCAACACGGAAGTGCTGTACAGCACTTCTTTACAGGAAAGAATTTTTTTTTTTAAATTGACAATAGTATTTAATAAAAGTTAGTAATTATCGAAAATAAAGTTTTTTTGGGGTTTTTTTTTTTTTTGCCCAGACTGGTACTTTAAGGGTGTTTTAACCCATTTATAAATACCGCAGTGACTGGGTGAAAGGTATAAACTATTGGACTGTGGACTGGTAAAGGCACTGTCCATTGGCATCTTTTGTGGTAGTGAAGAAGACATACACCACTACTTTGATGACATCATTGTGGCATTAGC
Source organism: Pipa parva (assembly GCA_019650415.1). NCBI lineage: Eukaryota > Metazoa > Chordata > Amphibia > Anura > Pipidae > Pipa > Pipa parva. The sequence continues at coordinate 5,574 of WMED01020493.1, forward strand.
TATGATAAGGCTACAGCTAACATTCACTGTATTTCACAGGTACACACAACAAAACTCTCTAACTTTACAAAGTTATTGTGGTATATGTCAGACTTATTCAGTATTAGCACAAACTGTAACATCTAAAAAATCTACGTAATCAGGTGACACAACATTGTTCCATCCACAGCTACACAAAATTTTATTAACTCTAAACCTAAAAGCAAACAATGCAGACATACACTTGTAGTAAACTGGTAAATCTCATATATCTAATGTTCAATTATACCAATACTACTGACTATAGTTAGCATAACAGATCAGAGCTCCCTCTAGTGATTTATTCATATACATTATATGTAGAATGTTCTAGAACAGCGGTTTTCAACCTAATTGAGACCTCAATCTCCTAGGGGCTGATGTCACACGTGACATTTCGAGCCCGACGTCATCGTGTCACGTGATGACGTTCGGGCAAAACGTCATCATGTACCTGTGTCACATGGTGACGACGGGCCCGTATGTCATCATGTGAAACGCGACGAGATGACATTGGGCTTGATACGTCACCATGCAGGAACCCTATTTAAAGAGACCTGCAGTCTCTTCTGGCTTCAACAGCGTGTTCGCGACCCCTGTGAGAGTGTCGTTCTACCCCCAAAGGGGTAGTGACCCACAGGTTGAGAACTGCTGTTCTAGAATCTTCTGGGCCTAGCTACAGCCTGCCCAGAGATAGGATATCCAGCCAGGATCTACCTGTAATTTATATAAGGACATGTTTGGGTGTCCTGTGTCTTTTGCTTGGAGAGTGCTGCAGGAGTAGTACTCTGACTCCACCATGCCTGGTGGAGGGCCAACGCAGAGAACCCAGGATAGCAGTACTCTTATTGTCTAACTCATTTTTGGATGTGAGAATGGATAGTTTAAGTGTATTTACTGGGGCACATAGGTATATACAGTGCTTCTATGCTTGTGTTAAGCAGCAAAATAGCTTTATTACAGTGCACTGGCAGCAGGAATCAGGGGCAGCTATCACTGTAACTACTTCCTTATACCGAATACTGTATCTCAGCAGGCATTTTTTCTCATTTGTGGCAAATACCACGATATTTGACATGAGTTGCGGCTTGATGAAGTCATCGCCACCATCTTAGCTGCGATCTCACTAAAATTGGTGCCCCTTTTCCCCTGTAAGGAGCTGCAAGGGACAGAGAACATAAAAACGGCTAAACAAGCCAGATTTACAGTCGCCTGCTACCCCCACACATGCAATTTAGTGTGTGCATTACTGCCATCAATCGATCAAAACGATTTTCTAAGTAAGAATAGCATACATTAGTAAACCATGCATATTCTTTATTTACAGTGCACAGCAATCCACTGCTGGATCACTGGGTAAGCAGCAGTATTACCTGCCATTAGATTAATACCAAAAGGTTTTTATCTGGAAAAGCAAACATTAATCTTTTTTTATATAATCCCTCAATTCTTCCTCTATTACTTTACTATCAACTGCAATACTATAGCAGATTCTAACTCACCAATAAAAAGCATGAAACTAAGTGCAAACAATGCAGACGTACATTGTGAAAGTCTAACCAGAATTTTTGCTCTGACTGCACAGATTCCTGCGCATGATACTCCTACTCTGACAAGGGAATACAGTGCACCTATAGCACATACCAGCAGTGACCTTCCACTATACAATACCATAACCTGATTAAAGCAAGCATTGCTCCCTACTGATGACATTACAAATAAATTCATTGTATACCATATCAAATAGAGATCTTGATAGCGATAATTCATTACCTAATTCAGCAGAGGAATTGTGTAATACTATTTTAGCTCATAATCTGCATAAAGATATACTCCAAACACAGCCTCAACCAATAACACTGCCCAAGACAGAGGAACAAAATACAAAACATTTTCTTATCTCCCAATCAAATACAAAGATCAATCACAATGAGTGATCAATACCACAAATGGGAATTATGATATCTAACAGGTTTAGAGAAACCTATTCCTGAGCAGCTATAAAAATGTGGGATAAAGTACCCACAGTTGTTTTCTGCAATCAGCACACAAAACACACCACGTTACACACCACGTTACACTAGATGTTGTAGCATTCACACACTCCATGGATAAACCCATGGAGACCTCACTAGGAAAACTGACATAGCCCTAGCAGCATTATGACACTTAGCTACTACAGCTACAGGATTGCCTAAATTGCTAGGCACTGGACAGAGAGTATTCCACAAGACTACACCACACTAAACCCACAATATAATGCTGGAATTACAAAGGTTAGTGGTGGCATTAACATTCTTAGCCCACACACCCATGCGTATTATAAAGTTGGCAACAAAGCCCTTACCAATAATATTATTAGACGCAGAGCACTGCAGCTCAGACACTTGTCCAGGAATTCTACATCCAAAACCATTAAAAGGCACAGGCGACCTATTATTCAGTCCAGACCTAAAATAAATCATAACATATGTCACGGGAGGTAGAGTTCCTAGTTTCTACCAAAATAAATAAATAAATAACAGGATTTTCTCTTCCTCTCAACCAGGCTACCCTGGTTCAGATCCTGAGCCTAATGCCTTATGCATATTTTTCAGCATTAATAAAAATCTTTTAACAAGCCTTCTTAGGAATCCTTTTCAAGTCATGTCATACAAATTATCGCAAATAATGCGAATAAAGAACAAGACATAACTGGCTATGACAATCAGCTACCAATACAGAGTAGAGGTAAGGAAACCGTGGAACAAACAGCAGATCTAGATTCAACCCCAGGCAGAGATACATGTATGTTACAGGTGTTTGTTACCTTACTATTCTACCAAAGTAAACTACTACATGACTCTCATACGCCTATAAAGGGCAGACTGTCATTCTTCAACATGTCATGGCAAAAACACATATCAGATCAATGGGATCTCACCAAGTTAACCAGGTATACAAGCTACCATTTAATTCCCCTCCCTTACCCAGGGAACTTTATTCACTTGCCACACCTAACCAAACAAAAACAATACACATATAGTTATCACACAGCTACTGCAAGTTATTAAATTATATGTACCATTAACTCACTGTATTACTGATTTCAGCAACCAAACTGTATGGAGAAAAGCAAATCTTTCATGCAAGCAGGCAATAGATAATGCAGAGAAGGACCAATTACTTGAAGGAGGTGACCCTACAAGACAGAGGTATGGTTGGTGTTTTAGGTTTTTAGCTAATAACAAAACTAATTTGAAATGGGATTATATATTTTGTTACAATTCAACATTTATTGAAATGATGGAAAGATTGAAAACTGTTTACAAGGTATAAGGTAATTGTTAAAAGATATCTGTACATAGAAAGATGAACTGACAAATAGACTGTGGTCCATGTTATTAGACAAGAGTGCACTAGAATCCAGCATTTGTGAATATCAGCAGAAGAAAACACCACTCAGGCTATACTATATAGGATGTACAAACAATCAGTAGGTGGAGTTTTTATGGGAAGAGCTAATTCACTCATGAGAAATAGACAGGTGTTTCTGTCTTATCCAGCACTGAGGTCATCCAGCAATAGACTTACTGGGAAACCAGAATAATGGCAAGGTAACAGTTTATAATGCCAAAAAGTCAAAATTCCATTCAGTTATTCTGCAACATTGATCCAGAGTGAGGCAAAAGCAAATTATCCTCATCTTAGGGGAAAAAAACCTTCCCAATCAATGAAAGTATTTCCCTGGATCAAGAATCTACCTCCAGAACTTGTAATCTTCCTACACTCAATTAAGGCACTCAGCCCCTTTTGAACTCTTATTGAAGCAGCCTCGACAACTTACTTAAGCAGATACTAGAGGCTGCTCCATTATTATATTTACAGTCCTTAGTATAAATAGATCATAGAAGAGATTTTTGTATTGACCCTTGATATATTTATAATTATTATTTGATTCCTAAGTTGTCTTTTCTGAAATACACATTTTGATAATTTTTGTTATTCCCAATTTCCAATTATTACTTTAGTTGCCTGCCTTTGAATGTTTGAATGTTTTCAGTCTTAATGACATCTCTCTGGTGCCTACAACTGCACAATAATGGAATATAGTTTCTGACGAATGCTTTGTAAAGTGGTAAAAATATGTTCTGGTCATGAACAAAAATGTTGAAAAAAAAACTGAATTGCAGTAGCACCACAGGTAAGGACAAGATGAAGCTTACCTGTTTAAAGTCAGAAGTTTTTTGAAAAAAAGGAAGGTCTAGTCACTAAAAAACAAAGACTGTAAATTACTAAATACAAAGGATTATAGTTATAGATCAAATTTTACTTTATCACTTTAATTTTAGCTACTAAATAAGATTCTTAAATGAAATTTACTAAAGTTGGAAATTATTTTTTCACCCAAAAAGTACCTTTTCACCCGATTTCTGGGTGAAAAATGGCCAAAAAAATTGAAACAAATGGTTTCTGACTTTGCTAAATTTTGCCCTTTTTAAGTGTTGAAGGATAGCCTTTCATTTGATAAACCCAAACGCAACCCTTCATTAATTGAGCAAACTGGTACAGCCTGGCACTCCACTTCCCAGAATTCCAAGGGTACAAGTTCAGTTTCCTCAGATCAGACCTACATGACAGAATTCCGGTATGATTCTTTTCTCACAGTAGCCACTGACAAAAATGTGACTTTATCTAGAAAAGAAAGATCTTTAGAATTTTACTTCAGTTTATAAATTAGGCAACTTGTATCTGCATGTCTTCATGTCTGTCTTTACTTTGAATTAAAAGTAATCTAATTTCCTTTTGCAGAACCTCTGTCATTTTCATTATTGTTTCATTATAGTTTTATCAAACTGAAATAAATTTTAAGTGTGCCCCCATCTACATTGAAAATTCTACTTCACCCTATTTTAAAGTGGAAGGCTTTAACGACTCATAGGGGGAATATTATCAAACATTAAAGGAGAACTATAACAGCATATCATACTTACATGATCGATCTAGCAGCAGTACACTAAGGGGGGTCATTCATTAAAGGCCAAATCGCTTAGCATAATGACTCCACGTCTGATCGCATCAACACAACTAGGAAGTCGCAAATTCACTTCTTATACATGAAGCAGCGGACTGTGACTGACACAGTCTCTTGTGTTGTGCGGCATAGTCAGTCACACAATAGTAGGATGAGAAGTCATGCGGAGTGAAGGGCAGTGACGTCAAAAAATACTTATTTTATATGTCATCTTGTGCCTAGCTCATGTTTAGTAGTAAACTAATTTAGTCACAGTTGCCATTGTTACTTCTCAATGAATAGTCGCCTTACGCAGTGGAGAAGGAAAACAGGTGAATTCGGAGCAGTACGCCTTGCAGAATCCGCTCCTTCGCCAGACTCCGTCACATGCTGAATATCCGAATTACCTGTGCATGCGCACACAAACTGATGCAAAGAGCTACGTAAGTCCACATCTGGAGTAAGCGTTAGAATTGGTTACAAATTCATCACATCACAGAGACTGTTGAATAAGCGGAGTTGGAGAAGTCGCAAAGGTACATAAATATGGGCACTTATGCAACAGTTTGGACTTTAATGAATGACCCTCCTATGTGTACTGCTGCTAGATCAGTGTTCATCTGCTGATCCATAGTCCAGGATCATCAGATGAATACATCGTCACTGCAGCTCCTTCCGGGTTATATATGTGACATCAATCGTCACATACTACCCACCCCCCTCCTGTAGTTCACCAGATTTAACCGACTGTGCATGCACAGGTTGGAAAAGATCAGTCTGCACATACGCAGTCAGTTAAGTTTGGCAAATTTTGGTAGGGGCGGGTCTATGTGAGAACTGTCATCACTCTCATAACAAGGAAGAGAGCTGCAGCCCAGGATCGTCAAATTAATACGGATCTAGCGGCAGTACACTCAGTGATCTGTATTCCTTGTATATTTAACAAAAAGTTAAGGAAAAAAATTTGATCACAATAGAAAAGAGGTTCTGGCACTCCCATCAGTTAAAAACAAAAATTTATTTAATTAGCAGTAAAAGCAGGATACATGTAAATCCACAAACAATTAAAAGCCTATGATTAAGTGCCCTAATGCACGAAACATGTTAGGGGGGGCCACTATCTGCTTTTAATTATTTGTGGATTTACTTCATGTATCCTGCTTTTACTGCTAATTAAATAAATTTTTGTTTTTAACCGTTGGGAGTGCCGGAACCTCTTTTCTATTGTATTCAGCAGTCTTGACATTGTTCCAGAGCACCCTGTCTTTTCATTAAAGAATTTCACAACATGGACTATCCATGGGATTGAGCATACCGACCAGTCTATTTCTTAAAAAAAATTTGATTACTTTATTGAAATGAAACAAAAAACTGCCCAAAATTTCAGTTTAATGATCAGTTAGTAACATAGTTTATAAGCCTGAAAAAAGACACAAGTCCATCCATTTCAGTCTATTTTCATGCAATGTTGATCCAGAGAAAGGAAAAACATCAAGATCCAGTTATCCTCATATTAGGGAAAAGATTCCTTCCCGACTCCAAATATGGCAATCAGAATAATT
>WMED01020494.1:0-12146 GCA_019650415.1 Pipa parva
TCTGTTCTTATTTACGATTTACACAACGTGCCAACTTTTCTGATTTTGGGGTTTGTACATTATTCTGTATGACAATTTGTGAAATTATACTTTATAAGTACTCTGGCCTGTACTTCCTAAATAATTAAGTGAGGAGAAACAGTTATCATTCAACTTTATTCACATTCCGTTTTTGGCTTCTGTAAATGTTCAAATTATATTAGACATTATCTTTCTCTCAATTATCTTGAGAGCAATAATTCTCCTGTAACATCTTGTTTAGGTTTGTATCTCACAGGCATACTGTATTGTGGAATATATATATATATATATATATATATTTATTTATTTAAGGGTAAATATAGCTATTGGGTCTTTCTCTGCAAAGGCTATTAATGGCTGCTGCGCTTTGATGCAGAGGTATCTTGGTAAAATTACAGATAATTTTCAGTTTTGAATATATGAGGCAATGTGGTGATGCTTAACTTATGGCAGCAGCAAACAATGTCCTACAATGCATAACTTTGTACCTGTAATATAAAAATGTCACATTATTGAATATATGTGTCATGATTCTACTTATATAGACACACATGCACACATACACACACATATACCAAAATTTAACGATGTCAGCAAAGTAGCCTATATTGAGTTTATAGGTTTTTTTTTCTATTTTAAGTCAAATTAAATGCATGGACAAGTAAAGTTTCAAAAAATTTATTGCATCCATTAAATCAAAAAGGCATTTTATACACCATGTTCCTATCAACAAAAACACTGTCAGTTTAAACATTAAAGCAGAAAATAAAAAGGAATAAAATACAGAAGAGAATACTAGAGAACACAGCACAGCATTATTTATCACCCTGTTACAGTCAAACCTCAAGATTACAACACAATGGTGCATAAAATTTACCAAAGCCTTATTACATTAAATATTTTGTGAACACCTCCAACCTTTGCATAGAGTAATACTAAATGGTGCACAGAAAAGGCCATATTCAGTAAAAAGAGTAGATTTTTAAAATTTAAAGTTTTAAGACCAGGCATTAAGTCATACACATAGCCTTGCTCCACATTGGCATTATATTAAAATGGTAATGTATGGAAAACACTTTCAGAATATTTACTTCAATACTCCGGAAGAGCTCCAAAGATTAAATGACCAGAAATACTAGCAAAAAGTCAGTTAGATTGTTATGGCAGGTATTCCTACATAGTACTGGTAAAAATGTTATATTTACAGTTGAATTTCTGCCTTATTATTTTTAGTCTCTTTTCATTGTGGTTGCACCAATCTATTATCTGATAAGTAAACAAACCACCCTGTAAGACTTGTTCCCTTCGGAACTTTAGAGAACACACATTAATCAAGTGCTCCAAAAAATTCAATTTGGCTGCGTAAAAAAAACTTCCATGCCAAGAGAATATTTCTTTGTTTAGTTTTATCGGTCCTTTAAAATGTTAATGAAAGCTATCAAAAGATTAGTTAAGCCAAATAAATTTCCATCTCATATGGCTGCTCAATTTTGTTTTTTTATTAAGTTAATCCTTCTTATTATATTAGTCTGTGTTTTATCTTGTTTACGAGAGCCATCTTTTTTGCTTGGTAAACATTGCCAAGCCTACTCTCATTACCTTCTATACTACATATTCATTAAATTACCCCACAAAGACAGACAGTGAAGAAAATCTATTTGGAGTGTTTATCTGCAACAAAATTAAGTTCAAATAAATTTACATTCCTACTCTAATTTTGCATACCTTAATTTCAACTTTAGTACAACTGTTTAAATGTTTCCACTACACAAGTATGGAGGTTGCTTCCTTGTGGTCACAGTAGAACTGCACAGACAGTAAATGTGTCAGTGCTGTGTTTTCATGAAGCGTTAATAAAAGAGGTAGTATAATTAGAAATACCCATGGCATGTAGTCAAAAGACAGAAACCAGCTGGCATATAATGGATACAAACTTAAATGCTTCTAACTGGATTATAACCAAGTGACAGAAGAAAACCATTGAGAAACAGATGTAGAAAAATATTAAATAATCTCTTAAGAAAAATTTATTTTATATGTAGTATATTACATAATTCTTTTAAGATTTAGCAGCAGACACAGATATAATTTCAGAAGCTACTTGCTTCATTACATCATAGATTAACGTAACAAATTATAATACAGATTTTAAATGTCAATGAAAACAATCCAGTCTACCTGAACAATAAATACTACCCACCCCAAGTAGACAAAGAAAAGCAGCAGATGGGATTTATAGCACCAATCTTACTCGGGATAGGTTCACTGGCTTGCAGGTGCATTATTTTCCCCAGCGCACATAAATAAAACTAATTTAGTGTGTATTAATATTTATTTTTTATCCTAGCATGCATTACTAGTTAAAATATGATTACATCTAACATTAAACTTTGTAACCTTGACAATACCTGTTAGTCACTTAAGTTTTTTTTACCATAAAGGACTGTGTAGGGGGTATAGATCTTGAAGAAATTGTTACCTATCTTGGTTTACTTGCAATTCCCGCCTGAAGCTAGTCTTAGCATTGCATACGTCACAATCCAGCCGTTACAGCACACACACACAAAACATTGTTATTAAGACCAAATATAGCTTTTGCATGTGTGCACTGGCAATGAAATATTAATGTAGAAAAATGGCTGAGAAGACCAGCAATATCTTTGCAGATGATCAATGACTGGTAACTATTTCTTAAAGGTCTTAAACTTTTAGGAGGGGGGGATTAATCCATATCTATCTCATTTCACCATTGTTCCAGTTTTTGTTTTTTGTTTTGTTAGTGAATGATAAACAAGTATATTAACATGTAGGCTTACACTGGAATAGTTATCTTTGCCTTTGAAATATTTATATGCAATGTTATCAAAATAATAAAATGTAAAAATGAATATCTTGGCTAAAAGAAGCAACCTTTACAAGATGCATATGTATGTCTTTGCTAAACACAAAGGAAAAAAAACAAATAACAGATTTTGATCAGTAATGTTAACTAAATTTTTGTCATCCCAATGTTTTAGACACACAAGTCAAAATATCCTGTCATCAATAAACAGAGCTGGAGTTGCCAAATAGCTGCAGGAAAAAGACTGAGGGGGTTAATCACTAAGGTGCGAATTCAACTGTCGAATTCTCAAACAGAGGATTCCCATAGCAAATCCCTGACTGCAAAAATTTCACCATTGTAAAGTCATGACTGTGACAATATTCTCATTATAAAGATGCGACTGCGACAGTAGCAGTCAATTGTGACTGTCTTTAGTAAGCAAATTCACACCTACCCACAATAATTCGGACTTAAGTGAATAACCCTCTCAGTTAATTTCTTGCCTTGAGGTAATGGATAGCCAATCTGCAATGTTCCATGTTTTTGAGCAGCTTACTCTTAAGGCTAGGTTCACACTAGCTTATTGTGGACAGTGTATTTACAAAAAAAATTCTCTGGTGAAAATACACTGAGAAAAGTGTTCACACTAGCGTATTGTGCACAACATATTACGATAGAACACTACTTGCTCTATTTTTGGAGGGCGAACAAAAGGCAGTACATTTTATGTGATTACGTTAGTTTCAATAGAAATTTAACAATTGTGATCACACAGTGTAAAAATGCGCTGCATTTTCAAGCACGACATTTTTTAATAGTAAAAAAAAGCAGGGAAAAGGATTTTCTTTATCAGCATTTTTTCATAGGCGTTTTTTCCCCTGCCTTTTTTGCTATTAATGTCACATGCTTAAAAACACAGTGCAATTTTATGCTGTGTGTAATCACAATTTTTTAATTCCTATTGAAACTAATATAATCACATAAAATACGCTGCGTTCTGTGCGCCCCAAAAAAATAGAGCAAGTAGTGTTCTATCATAATACGCTGTGCATTTTTTCACAGCATATTTTTGCCAGATATTTTTTTTTTTTTAAATACACAGCGCACATTACGCTAGTGCAGGGGTCAGCAACCTTTTTGGCCGAGAGAGCCATATACATTTGGCTTTCTGCTCAGCCCTTTTGAATCCGAAGCTGCTGACATCATATGTGAGGTCACATAGGTGATGTCAGCGGCTCCGGATTGGCTAGGGACCCGGAAGCTGGTGATGGCAACAGCTCCGGATTGGCTAGAAATCCGGACGCGCTGAGAGAGCTTTGTCTCTACAGCGCTTGCCAGCAATTAGCTGGCAGACTGTAATGAGCGGTGCTTGCATGTGAGCACTACTCGTTTCAGTCAAAGAGCCAGATGCAGCCATCAAAAGAGCTATATCTGGCTCAAGAGCCATAGGTTGCCGACCCCTGCGCTAGTGTGAACCTAGGCTAATGCTTACTCACTAAAACTCCAAATAAATAAACATTCTACGGGGCAATGATTTACATAATTATAATTACAGTAATAAAAATGTAATTTATAATAGGGAGATCAGAAAATCCTTTTATTTGCAAACTTTTGTTGTTAAGTGATTGACAACTAACAGTAAAAATTTCTATACTAAGAAATTGTACATGCTTAAAATTATCTGAAATCTGGTGCACAAGCAAGTGTTGTCTTGGGGTAACAACCTATTTCAGGTTGAAGAATTCTAAAATATACATGAGGAAATCATGTTTTAGTTTCAGACTAAAATTAAAAATGTGTGTCAAAAATAAACAAAATAAGCTATATTACATGAACTAAAAACTACCCACAAAACATTACATTATCAAGATGACAAAAGCTCACTGATTGACACAGGAAGGGACTAGTTACATTTAATGTGCTTTGAACTATGGCCATTCTACCAGCCCAGTGCTGTAAAAATTCTTATCAAATTGTATTTTACTTCAACTTTTTTTAATAAAAAAAAAACCATACAATCTTTAGATCGCAATCCTTTATATTGTTAGGCACTTTCTTCCTCTATGCAATGCAGCAAATTCTGCACACATCTGCATTATCAAAGACCAATTTTGATAACTTAACTGCAGTGTAAAGGTATTATTAAAATGTGCCCTGATCAGTGGCACTACAAGAGAAAGTGTTTTCAAGCTTTTAATTATGGCTGAATCTCTACTATACCAAAAGCTATATCCTATTAAAATGAGGTATTACATAAAATGTTTATGGAAATCCTAAAAAGGAATGGGGGAAGCCCCCCATATACTGTATGGTACTGTATGGAAACCCTGGCTTTGAAGCAAAGGTAACAAGCATGCCTGCATACCCTTGAAAAAAATAGCTACAACTTCTGAATATATTAGTTTTAAAAATTAAATAAAAACGGTATTGTAAGTGGTTCTTCACAGTCCTCAAGTACTATTGACAACTTGAGAAGTTGCCAGTTGTTGCATATGGTAATTTTAAAGCAATACATATAAACAGCATCTGATATTATTTCCAAAAGAACTAAAGAGGTTCACATATAAAAATAAGGTTTGCACTGTCCTGAAATATTCGGGGGGGGGGGGATATATACAGAGTCTAATCGTGTAGACCATGGGTAGGCAAAGTTGTTTGAGGAGGGAGCCATTTCACTCCCTCCTCCAGCGGCGACAACTATCACGTTGTCCTCTCCCGACCATCAATCAGAAGAGCCGTTATCTGTTGTGGGCAGGGCTTCGGCAGTGTGCTCTGAGCCACAACAAGATGGCTAAAGAGCCGACATATATCTCCATTCTCTTGGAGATACTTGCTATGACTATTGAGTTAAAGGAGGATTTGGGTCAAACCAGTAAAGAGACACCATTTTTTGATGATGTTAAATGTGAGTGCAATTATAATTTCTTTCTAAACCTGAAATAATACGGTCTACATGATTAGGCGCGGCACACTGCTTCTCCTCCCCCCCCTTATTTTAAGAGAGCCAATCAACTTTTTTTTTTTTTGTAATGTTTTCTTGTAGGAGACTGTGATGCTCTCTCTGCTACACATCCTGGAATACTGAAAATATGTTTTTTTTTATCATCATTATTTATTATTAAATAATTTCTGGGACACTTAATTTTTTATACTTCTTATACTATTTATGATCACAGTTTTTATATCCTCCTGAGTCCACTTTTAAATTTTAAATTGTTTGGATCCAATTAAAGTGCACCTGTCACCTCAAAATACTAATACTAATTTAGGTACTACTAATGAAATAAATGTTTTTGTAAATATATATGTATTTTAAAAAATTTACCTTTATACAGTGTTTCTCTCATCTTCCCTGTCAGCCCGACTTTTCTTTCCCGAGTTGCATGGGTGGGTCTAAATTATGACTATTATAGCTCCTCAAATCAGATTCCTGCTAGACTGTAATATAAGGGATTTGATTGGAGAAGCTGTAATGTCAATCATCATGTAGGCCCTTCCAACCCAGGAAAGAAAAGGCAGGCTGACAGGGAAGATGACAGAGAGAAACGCTGTATGAAGGCACATTTTTTTTTAAATACATATATATTTACAAAAACGTTTATTTCATTAGTAGTACCTAAATTAGAATTAGTTTTGAGATAACAGGTGAACTTTAATTGGATCCAAACAATTTAAAGCATTTAGAAGATTATGATATCAGGATTGGCAGGATGAAGGATAGCTGAATCTAGAAGGCAGAGTTGGCAAACAGAAAGTGAGAGTTTTCATTTATCTTTGCCAGGATCCCTTACCCTATTGTTTTCAGCAATTTTTGTTCTCCTTAGAGTGGTCGTGTTAGTCCACAGATTTAAAAAAAAAAAAAAAAATGAAGTATTGCAATACTTGGTGATACCTTTTTTAATGGACTAACATTCAGTTTAGACAGACAAGTTTCCAAGAGGTCTGTCCTCCCTTTCTCAAGTAATAATGTAATACTGAGTTTAGAAGTGAGTTACAAAGCCATAAAAACAGGCAAAAAGACATACTAAAATAAACAAACTATTGGAGCATAATGCTATTGGGTGTCGTAAATACTGCTAGGAATAGGTTAGAGCTGACAAGTGGTGAAATTTTGTGATTCAGAGACAATTAAAGTTTTAAAGTAAACAGACATAAATACGTAATTTACCATTACATAAAGTTATGATTGTGAGATAGAAATCCAAGATCTGCATGGAGTACTGTATTTTTGGTATTAAAATGCATTATTTTGAGTTCAAACATTTTTTTCTAGTGTGTTTTTAAAGTTCCCTTTTAGCATTTTGATTTTTAATTGAGTGATTGTTTAGGTTAAAATGGATTCCAACGGGGGAGCAGGGTTCCTCATTCTAAGGAGGGTGAATAGATTGCCTATGCAGGTTCATTCTCATATGGAGATTTTGGCCAGTTTCTCAAATGTAGCAGCCATCATCACATACAATAGCACACTAACATGTACACTAACATTGGCAGTGGTGCTGGTGTAGTATCCACTAATCGTGTAGGTTTTATCCCCATGTCTGGCTATGGTATCTTCACATATGTAGTGGCATAATTTGCAGTGTCGATCTTTCTGACAAGGTTTTGTTCCCTTGTTTTTGTTTTGTTCAGTGGGGAGTTTGTAACAGACAAGTTTGTGTTTTAGATTTTGTGGATGTCTCAATACCAGTACTGGGGGACTGTGGAAGATATGTATTATCTCCCAATAGAAGTGGCTGTAAATCTTTGATGATTTTACGAATCCCCTCTATTGCAGGGTTGTAATTAGACACCAGGGGTAAGCGTTTACAGAGTTCTTTGCTGAAAGTGTTCCCGTGGGATAATGATTGCTGATTTTATTTTCTTGGAAATTATCCCTTGTTTGTATCCTCTAAAAGCTTTAGAGAGTGTGACAAAGTGTGCATTCTGCTCCTCTGTGTTGGGGCAGATTCTGTGATATGTTATTGCTTGGTTATAGCTGATGGCCTCTTTAGTATGGGAAGGGTAAAAACTGGAGCTATAAATGTACTGAAATCTGTCTGTGGGTTTTTTGTATATGGAGATAGTGCCGGTTCTGGCCCTATTGGTGCCCTAGGCCAACCCCCACTCTGCGTCCCCCTCTGCCTCTCGCAGAGAGTAACGCATTTCTAATTTCTAAAAACGTATTGTGCTTCTCTATCAAAACTGACTGTTAGTCCAATAAAAAAAGTTATCACCAAGTATAGCAATACACACACACACACACACATATATACACACATACACACATATACATACATATATATATATATACACACACACACATACATACACACACACATACAGTTCGGTCCATATATATTTGAACATGTTAAATAATGGACATGGGCATAAAGTCCAGATTTTTAGCATTCATTTGAAGGTATCCACATTAAAATTGGATGAAAGGTTTAAGAGTCTCTGCTCCTTAACATGTACCAACTTCTTTTTAAAGGGACCAAAAGTAATTGGACAATTGACTCAAGGGTGTGGACAGTTCCTTTGTTATGTTATTCTCAATAAAAACATGTAAAAAGCCTAGAGTTGATTTAAGGTGTGGTGTTTACTTTTGGAAGATTTTGCTGTGAAGAAAATAAGTGGACAAAAGAGCTCTCATGCAGTTGAAATGAGCCATCCTTAAGCTGCAAAAACAGTAAAAACCCAACCAAGAAAGAGGCAAAATCTACAGTTTGCTACATCCTGAGAAAGCAATAAAGCGCTGGTGAACTCATCAATGCAAAAAGACCTGGACGCCCTCAGAAGACCAAAGTGGTGGATTATCACAAAAAAATTTCCATGGTGAAGAGAAACCCCTTCACAACAGCCAACTAAGTGAACAACACTCTCCAGGATGTAAGTTAATCTATATCCAAATCTATATCATACAGAGAAGAATGTATGAAAGTAAATACAGAGGGTTCACTGTACAGTGCAAGCCATTCATAAGCATCAAGAATAAAAAGGCGAAGGCGTGGTACAGCTCAGGATCCAAAGATTTTCACATCAACTGTAAAACACAGTGGAGTCAGTATGATGGCTTGGGCATGCATGGCTGCCAAGTAGCACTGGGTCACTAGTGTTTAGTGAGGATGGGAAACAGGACAGAAACAGCCGTATGAATTCTGATGTATTCAGAGAATTACTGTGTGATCAAATCCAGCCACACTGGATGGATTGGTCGGCATTACATAACACAGATGGACAATGACCCAAAACAAAGACAAAGCAACCCAGAAGTTTATTAAAGCAAAGAAGTGGAATATTCTTAAACATCAAGTCACTGGTCAGACCACACATGGAATACTGTGTGCAGTTTTGGGCACCAGTGCACAAGAAACATGTGGTTGAACTTGAGAGGGTTCAAAGGCGGGCTACTAAAATAATTAAAGGAATGAACAATATACAGTACCACGAAAGATTATCAAAACTGAGCTTATTTAGTCTAGAAAAAAGAAGATTAAGGGGTGACCTAATAACTATGTATAAATATATTAGAGGTCAGTACAAAGAGCTCTCTCACAATCTATTTATACCAAGAACTGTAAGTATAACAAGGGGGCATCCTCTACGTTTTGAAGAAAGAAAGTTTCTGCAACTACATAGAAGGGGATTTATTACTGTAAGAACAGTAAGGTTATGGAACTCTCTGCCTGAAGAAGTTGTTATGGTCAATTCCATTAAAGAGTTCAAAACTGGTTTGGATGCTTTCCTTCAGTGTAAGAATATTACAAGTTATGGGTAATAGATAACTGAAGGTGAGACCTTGATCCAGTGAATTATTCTGATTGCCATATTTGGAGTCGGGAAGGAATTTTTTCCCTAATATGAGGATAATTGGCTCTTGCCTCATGGGTTCTTTGCCTTCCTCTGGATCAACATTGCAGGAAAATAGGTTGAACTGGATGGACTTGGGTCATTTTTTCAGCCTTATAAACTATGTTACTATGTTATTATGTCAACCTGATCGCAACACAACTGAGCATGCATTTCACTTGTTAAAGACTAAACCTCAGGCAGAAAGGCCCACAAACAAACAGCAACTGAAAACCGCTGCAGTAAAGGTGTGGCAGAGCATTAAAAGGGATTAAAAGGGAGGAAACACAGTGTCTGGTGATGTCCAGGATTCAAGGGGGTAATTCACGATCCTCCGAAGTGAGGTGCGAAGTGTTCGCCTCACTTCGGAATGACTGAGATGCGCTCGCTGATGTCCTGCATGCGGGCATCAGCGAGTGCATTAAAGGGATTCCAGTCTCGGTGAGGCAACTCTTTCGCTCTCGCCGAGACTGGAATCCCTTTAATGCGCTCGCTGATGCCCGCGTGCAAGACATCTGTGAGCGCATCTCAGTCAATCCGAAGTGAGGCGAACACTCCGCACCTCACTTCGGAGGATCGTGAATTACCCCCCAAGACTTCAGGTAGTCGTTGCCAACAAAGAGTTTTCAACCAAGTGTTAGAAATTAACATTTTATTTACAATTAATTTGTCCAATTTCTTTTGAGCCCCTGAAATGAAGAGATTGTGTTTAAAAATGCTTTAGTTCCTCACATTTTTTATGTAATCATTTTGTTCAGCCCATTAAACTAAAGCTGAAGGTCTGAACTTCACCTGCATCTGAATTATTTTGTTCAAACTTCATTGTGGAAACGTATAGAATCAAAATTGGAAAAACATTGTCTCTGTCCAAAAATGTATGGACCTCACTATATATCTAACGACTTTGTGGGATACTTACACTACAATCAAAATTGAAAAAAATGCATATGTTAGTAAATACGAATTACTAACTTTTATTAAATGCATTTTATTTTCAATTTTGCCCCTAAAATGAAATATCTTACCTGTTTAGAAGCACTTCCGTGCTTACGATTCCATCTTCATCTGTGCCGCCGACTCTAAGGTGTCCTGGAGCTGAAACTCTTCGAAGCCGCGATCTTCTCCATTCAGTGTGCAGCCTGGTGCTGGCATCTCCTAATAGTCACATGGGAGAGCGGCGCCTCATCAACCCCTCTCCCCTTGATGATGCGCAGCTTTCCCATATGACTATTAGGAGATGCCGGCACCGGGGCTGCACACTGACAGGGAACGTGTTTCAGTTCCAGGACACCTTAGAGTCGGTGGCACAGATGAAGATGGAATCGTAAACACAGAAGTGCTTCTAAACAGGTAAGATATTTCATTTTAGGGGCAAAATTGAAAATAAAATGCATTTAATAAAAGTTAGTAATTCGTATTTACTAACACATGCATTTTTTTTTTTTTTAATTTTGGCCGGAGTGTTCCTTTAAAAGGCAAATTTAGTTACCTGTTAAAACTACATATAATCATATTGGGGGCATGCACAGTGTAGTAACTGGAAATATACTGGCACTGTTTTCTACAAATAATATTTTATGGAAAATAATGAAAAAAAAAGTTACCAGATTAAGAGTTATAATACCCATAGCCATTGTGGACGAATCCTTGCTTCTGCTTAACAGGTTGACAATCAATATTCACAGAACACATAGTGCTGCTGCTTTTTATAACACACCCTATGCAAGGTGTGTGAATAATTTTTAAAAAAAAATTATTTTCTCATTGGTTTTCTGGTTTTTGGCCTAGTTTTTCTGGCCAATTGTTCAGACTTGTAAGCAACCTGGGTTCGAGTCTTTACAAGGCAGGAAGTCCGGGTTTGTACAACCTGCTTGCTCTTCCGATGCTTTGCTTTGGGCCCGCGCTTAGGGTGTGTTATAATCTTTTTTATGTCCTTATGGAGGGAATCATACCTATTCTCAGGGTCATCATCGTCGTCGTCTTCATCCTCAGCAGGGCCTGCCACAGATTTTGTACCTGCTTCATCATCTAAAATGTAAAAGACATTATCAATAACACGTTTACCTTTATAATGATAGATCAACTTATTGCATGCACCATACACTTTTTATGTTAACATAAATCTGTACTTTTACTCATTTCACCACTCATTCACAAGTTTAGCAAAATCTTTTAAAACTGTTAATCCAATTCTCAGGCAAAATGACAATTTGTAATGATTATTTATGGTCTTCTATCAATAATACAATGTCCTGCAGGTAAATAGCCTAGAACAGAGTAAGGACAACAGAAAAAAAACATCATAGCAGACACATAATAAAAAAAACATTTTCTAGTGCAGGATATTGCATTATATTTAAAAACAAGAAGGAGGTGGTATACTAGAATACATAAAATGGCCAAAGAGTAATTGAGTGTACAGTGGGGGGAAAAAGTATTTAGTCAGTCACCAATAGTGCAAGTTCCACCACTT
>WMED01020495.1:0-12145 GCA_019650415.1 Pipa parva
AGTGTGACAAACATGCAAAAAAATAGGAAATGAGGAAGGGGGCAAACACTTTTTCACACCCCTGTAATTATAGTCTTTGATCTACAACATATAATACATGCCAGTAAAGATAATATACCTCTCTCTCTTTATATTAACACTGGAATATAAAGATAGCACCAGTCTATGAGCTCAACATACAGTAAGTACAATGCTTATGGGATAGTAAATGCTTGTACAATCAATATTTTCCAATTGGATGTGCCTAATTGACTATTTTGTAAAGTAAACAATACATAGGAATAGGAAGTGAATAAGGAAAGCAGTGTCCAGACCATGTCCCTATGTTATTTATAAATAAGAAACCAGATGCTTCCTTGTCACTTGCTTCCTTGTTTCTCACAATGTTTAAGGGGACAACTATCCAAAGGAGCTACACTGATACAGTATGTTGGAATGATCCCAATTATTTTGTATATTTTCATACATATAGTAATCCATTACTATCATAACACACACCTGTTGCAAAGCAGATCATTTTCATAAAATAGCTAATAAATAAAAGACAATCAGCTAGTGCAGTGGTTCTCAACCATTTTATTGCCGTGACCCTTTAGTACAATTCCCCATGATTTGGCGACCCCCATTCATTAATTATTATTGGGTGACCCCATTCAGACTATATTTCAGGTGGTCTTAGGCGACCCCTGGCAAATAGTCATTCGACCCCCAACGGGGTCATGACCCACAGGTTGAGAACCACTGAGCTAGTGGCATTTCACCAATGCTAAGACTATAGTAAAAGAAGCAAACTCCCTGCCTCTTTTCTGTTCTGATGCCTGACTTGAATCTTGAGTCGGAGGGGGTGGGTCTAAAAGGATGACAGATATTAAAGTTCCTCCAATCAGATACATTAAATCATGATCTAGCTGGGATCTGATTGGATAAGCTCTGTCAATCATCATTAAGCCCTGTCCAATCCAACTTGAGATTGAAGTCGGGCATTGGAGCAGAAAAGAAGTAGGGAGTTTGCTTCTTTTACTGCAGTCTACTGCAGCTAAGACAGGGGTTGGCAAGCTTAGAAGAGGAGGGAGCCATTTCTCTCTCCTCCTGTGGCAACTAATTTCTTCGAGCTGCAAAGGGGAGGAGCGCACTCTCCCGATCACATGACCTGCCAATGTCCAATGAGAAGAAGCATTGAAGGTCATAGGCAGGGCTAGGGAGATGCGCTCCGAGCAACAACAAGGTGGTGAAAGAGCCACATGTGGCTTGCGAGCTGCACTTTGCTGACCCCTGAGCTAAGACCACTCTTGTGGCATGTATCTAGTACCTACTCTTATGTTTCAGATTCCATTGTTTAGAAACATTGATAGTAAAATGAAACCAGTTCATGGCTGTTTGTACATGTAGTTAAAGAACTAAACTTGGGCTTAACTTCTTATTAAACGTTAATCATAACTTCTTACTGGTCAGTCAGATATCAGTGCTGTAAGGTTTAGGGTGTTTTTATCTATCAAACCTATTGATTTAATATAGAAATGAACCAAAATGAACTTCCAATGTAGAATAATAACCAAGCATGAGATTAAATTCAGGCTTTGTGGTGTTAATTGTGGTTAATGGCTGGAGATTTACAACTGTGTTAAAATATGTCAAATGAAAGTCGTCATCTGAGAACGGGCTAAATGCAACTTAACAAAAAAAAAAAAGATTGCAGTATTTTCATGAATTTGTCTTTTTTTCAAGCAAAATTAAACCAAAACACCAAGATATCTTTGATGATAACAATAAAAGGAATTTGAAAAAGTCTTAATTTTAAACTCCCTTCTTCAGTATTGGCTTTTTACACATTCACAAAGTATAATGTCAACGTGCAGCCCTTTTTAGATTAACAGTGAATACACGGAGACAAACACAGTGAATTCCCCCTTACAGCATGTATTATTGTTCTTGGATGTAAATAATATAAACTTTGTTGAAGACTTTTTGTGATGAGTATCCATAATTTAGTCTGCAGCAAAAGACACAAAAAAACTACAACAAAGATATGTTTATATATTCTAATTGGAGACATCTAGCAAATGGCAGGCTATGTTTATACACAATAACATATGGTTAATCCTAAGTGTTTTCTTCCAACTATGCCTACAGCTCTATGAAAAAAAAAACTAATTAAATGAAAACATTCTGTGATAAAACTATATCACACAAAACAGATGCATGGCCAAATTGCTAGTCATGTAATCAATCCCCATTTTGGCAATGAAAGAATATAATTTGATCCACATTGAATGTATGGGGCCTGCTCTTTCCCCCTGTCCTTGATGTCAAATATATTCTGCATGAGGACAGGATTACTGGCAGTGGGAGAGCCAGAGGTAGCATATTTCACTGACTTAAAAGTATTTAATAGACTAATAGATTATATTTACATTTGTTTTAAACTAGATTTTCCCCTGGGGGAAAGAAAGAAAGATCTGCACCATAAAGTCTAATAGCACTATAACATCTAAATACATTTTAGACAAAATTGTTATTCCATTATGTTTGTCTATTCTTAAAAAAACATAATACATTTAGATGTCTTACAGCAGCGGTTCTCAACCTAGTTGAGACCGCGACCCCCCTGTGCTGACGTCCGGGTCTGATGTCATTGTGTCACATGATGACGTTCGGATAAACATCATCACGTACATGTATCACGTGATGACGTTTGGGCCCCAACGTCAACATGCAGGAACCCTTATATAAAGAGACCTGCACTCACTACTGGCTTCACAGTGTGATCGCGATCCCTGTGAGAGAGTCATTCGACCCCCAAAAGAGTTGCGACCCACAGGTTGAGAACCGCTGTCTTACAGGCATATGTTTATTCACCAATCAAGCAAGCAGTAAACAATGTCCTGCCCATGTGCCTACCATTAGCAATGCCTCATTACTCCATCCAATATTCAGTGTTTTGAATACAATGTAAAATTTATATATTTCTACTTTACATTGACAGTTGCAATTCTTATCTATCCCTACAAGATTTTTTTTCCAGTTTCTCAGATGCCAATGTGGGGGATATTTACTAAGACAAATTCTACCATATTGATTGATTTCACCCCATTTCTCTGACAATTTTTGTTTCCCTGTACTTTTCAATTCTCCCTGATTTACAAAAGATTGACAAAAATGTTTCCTCATCCAAATAAATCGTTATTGATAAATATTGACCTGTTAGCAGGAGGAAACTTTGCAATACTTTTCTATGAGGGTTCCTTCCATTACACATCAATATCGATGTCTCTTTTCAATGGGAAAATATTTTGGATTTGGGTTAAATGACAGGACCAGCTCCATAGGGAATAATGGGTGGAGAATTCTTTTGGTCGACAAAAATGTTTTTGAACAACTTAGTGAATAGGAGAAAACAGCAATATCATTAAATATAGGCTGTTTCTCCTGCATTTACTAGTCGAAAAATTTGATTGACTTTAGTTAATGTGCCTCTTTATACTTTGTTCCAGCACTGAATTTCTACAAATCTCGACATGGCACACTTTTGGGTTTGAAGTGGTTAATATCCTTCGGATGTGTAGCCAGCAGGTTTTTATTTTATCATTTGAATGATTGGGATTCCTCCAAGAAGGGCATAAGCAATTCTGACAGAATTTTGCATTTTTGTGGGTAACTCCAACCAATCTCTAATCATTTATAACTGACTCATTTGGAATAAATAGGGCAGCTGGCCAAACGTTCAGTAAATGCAGTGATCAAAGTTCTGCGTGATGGTTTCTATCAGTTTTCTGTGTCAATGAACCAATGAGCTCAGCGGGTGCCATACTAAGGAGAAACGAGAGCAGGACAACTCTTGTTTCAAGCAAAACATTATCGACTATATAAACATACCACTGACATCCCAGGAGATTTTCAGTGTGTAAATAATATATTCCTGTGAATTAAGGTAATGAATAACGTTGGAGCTTTCTATGTCTATTTCACTTTTACTGAGCAGACACTGAACTTGAAAAAAAAAGACTAGTTCAAAAATCTACATGTATTTGTAGTAGAATATTCCCTGTCAACTGTGTGACCTGAATTTCCTTTCTAACCATTACTAGAAATATATTTATGTGTCTTGAGTGGCGCCAATTGCTCCTGCGCTGCTTGTATCTTCTGCCAGTGTACCTTACCAGCAAGTGCTAGGGTTTCTCTATTTCCTCAGCGCTTCCGGGTTTCTAGCTGGCATGAGCAGTGCGGTGCTGTATATCACCAACACTCAGTGGATGTCAGCAAGCTCTAACCTTAGCCCAGTGCTTCTGGGTTCTGTCAGCCAATCCTGACCACTGATGTCACTTGTGAGCACTCAGTGAACCCAGCACTTGAACATCTATGTAAGTACTATGCTGTGGATTGTCATGTGTGTTGTCTCTGCTTTCTTAAAGCCGGCTTCAGCCAAGTGTTAAAGCCTGCTTCAGCCTCTTAATGGGATTAGCTTCAAGTGTACAGCCAGGAGGTTCTGCAGTGTCCAAATTTTGTAAGAGTCTCTACAGCTAGCACCGCAGTTACAACCAAGCATAGGTGTGCACAAGCCATTTCATTAGGGTGTGCCCCTAAAGAAAAAAAATCTTAAGGCTAGGTTCATACTGGCATTTTTATACGCAGTGTATCATCCTTCATGCTGCCATTAGGGTGTGTCCAGGCACACCAGGCACACCTTGTGTGCACGCCTATGCAGCCAAGTACAGTACAAGTGCATTAGCAGTATCTGCTTGCTTTGGATTCAAGGGGAGGATCTTCGCATCTTCTAAGCTGCTTCTAAGGGGCGCTGTGTATTATAGTTTAATGTGTGCCTAGGGGTGCTGTGAGTGAGGGTTGCATCTACCCTGCTCCAAGTATGATCCTTTTCAATGTTATAGT
Organism: Pipa parva; assembly: GCA_019650415.1. Lineage (NCBI taxonomy): Eukaryota > Metazoa > Chordata > Amphibia > Anura > Pipidae > Pipa > Pipa parva. The sequence continues at coordinate 4,885 of WMED01020495.1, forward strand.
TCAGCTGATCCAGGTCTCTGGCAGAGTTCTCACATGAGTCTATCCAGCTGCCAGTGGAGGGTTAACCTGAGTGTCACGACCTGGAAATTCCTCTGCCGCAAAGAACATAACCCCTTGCGGGGGTTTCAGGGTGAAGACCAAGGCCTCCTTAGACTCTACGCCTCTGAAATAACCAGCACCAACCCCCACTGTGGAACAGAGGATTCGCTTATCCCCAAAGTCACTCTGTGTGTTCAAGTCACCACTCCTGCATTTCACGTACACCTTAGCTCTGCTAGAGGTGTACCTTCTATGTTCCTATGTTTACCTGCACTTTGCCACAGCACACCTTAGTATCTCCACAGGTGTACCACCTTGCACCTGTAACCCTCATGTTTAGAATGCCTTAGTGCTTCCAGAGGTGTAATGTGCTCTGGGTACGTTTTAGTGCTTCCAGTAGCGAACCAGCCCCATGGTATCCCCTCTGTATCCCTGTATAGATCTGTGAACTAGCCAATCTGCTGCCAATGACATCACGCATGACCTCAGTAGTGCCAAATTCTAAAGGGGAAGTGCCATTCCAATCACCACTCTAGCATTGTTGTCATTCCTGATGTCTTTCCTGGTGTCTGCTTTGCTAAGCTCCTAATTGATTTTACACTGCATCTGTTCCTTGCCTCTCTTACAACCTCCTCTGCAGCGTAAGATAGAGCTTTTCAAATGTCAGCTCTGCAGTCCAGCTTTCCTGTATATCTTCAACTGTTCTCTATATTGTTTCTGCCTGGCTGCTGTGAATGTTTGATCAAGCTGCTCCTGGTCTCTGTGCTTAAAGGTATACTTTGCGTCTTGTGATCCAGTGGATGTTATAGTTCTGTAGTTACTGTGAATCCGCCAGTGTCTCCAAAGTGTTATAGCCAGCTGCTACCAGGCCTTACCCCTTGCGGGGCTTAAGGGTGCAGGCCAGAAGCTCCTTAGATTATTGGTTTCAAATAAATCCTTCTCAAAGATTTAGGGGGTTATTGGCTAAATGAGAATTCGACTGTCAAATTCTAAAACAGTGGATTCCCATAGCAAATCTACGACCCTGACAATTTTAAAGTTGCTACAATATTTCCATAGTAAAGTCACTACTGCGACAGTAGCAGTCTATTGCGACAGTTTTAGCTTGCAAATTCACACCTTTATGCAGCAATTCGGACTTTAGTCAATAACTTCCTAAACATACTGCTATATCACTAGGGGTAAAAATTAAACCATGGAAGCAAAACATCATTACTATTATTGTGTGGGTTTTTAAAGCATACACACTTTAATGTAGACATGTTATATGTGCAAATGAAAAACAATATTTATAAGGTTTGCAAGCACTTTCCTTGAAAGAACAGTAACACCAAAAACTGAAAAAGATTCAAATACATTTTTAGTTACTAAATATTTAATCTGTTCTTCCAAAAGTTCTCAATTGTGTATAGAAAGTAAGACTGTTATAAAATTAGCTTGAAAAAACTCTGGCTTTAGGGCACACTTCCTGCACCATAGCACCATAGAAATCATTGTGGGGGTTATTCACTAAAGTTCGAATTGTTGTGTATAGGTGTGAATTTGCCAGCTAAAGACAGTCGCAATAGACTGCTACTGTTGCAGTCGTGGCTTTATAAAGAATATTGTCACAGTCGCAACTTTACTATGGAAAATTGTCACAGTCACAACTTTAAAATTTGTTGCGACTTTACAATGAAGAAATAGTCACAGTTGCGGATTTACTAAGTGAATCCACTGTTTGAGAATTCGACAGTCGAATTCACATCCTAGAGAATAACCCCCCTCAGAATAAGTAAAGTCTGTCTAATAACATGGCAGCTATCAGTACAAATAAGAACAGACAGAAAGCAATAAGATTCAAGAGTTTAACTTCAAATATAATATTTTTACAAGTGCTTCAAGCAGTTAAATAACTGCCCTGCCAATCCAAATAGGAATTTTAATTTGTTGTTACTGGTCTAAAAGAGGGGAGTGTTTTGCGTGCACATTTGGGGGGGTTATTCACTAAAGTCAAAATTATTGCGTATAGATGCAAATTCGCCAGATAAAGACAGTTGCAATAGGTTGCTACTGTCGCAGTCACATCTTTATAATGAGAATATTGTTGCAATTAGTGACTTTATTATGGGAAAATTGTTGCAATCTTAACTTTAAAAAATTGTCGCGACTTTACAATGGGGAAATTGTTGTGCATTTACTATGGGAATCCGCTGTTTGCGAATTCAACAGTCGAATTCGCACCTTAGTGAATAATCCCCTTGATCTTTATACAAAGAGACTAAAAGACCAGTAAAACCAGAGAAATCCATTTGGATTGTCATGGTAATTATTCCTATGAAGTATTTGTAAGGCCAGGTTCGCGGCTCCTTTTATCTGGCCGCATTCTTTGCATTGCGTCCGTATGATCATCAAATATGAGGCAACAAGTGTTCATGAGTGTTCGCTCGCGTTAAACGCTAGTGTGGCTAGAGCAGGTAAGTAGCATAGGGATTTGTGCCACGTGTTTTTTTTTTCAAGTACAGTGTATATGCGCTAGCGTATTTATGCCAGTGTGAACCTGGCTTAAAAATGTCATCTTTAAAGTTGAATTCCTGATTTTTATTGGTTTATGTTATTTGTCTCTGTCTTCTGGTTGCAGACATCTTTTATCAACTAAGCTTTATCATGCACTTCATAAATATACATTTTCTAAAATGCCCTAGAACAAAGGGACTAGTTGTGGGTTTGTTTACTTAACAGATAAAATATGACTTCAACCACAAAGAAGCGAAAACTCAAAGCAGCAAAAATAAGGAAATTATCTTTAAAGATATCATTTTAGGAGTACTGTATAGGAACTACTGCCACAGCAATCTCAATGGAATTTTGTTTTAGAAATGATAGTTTAACTAAGTAAAACTTGTGATGCTGATTTGATGCCTGTGGAGGTACAAGAGGTTACAAATGTATGCTAACGTCATTTTAGTGAAGTCAGTGGATGACCACCAGTAACATCACATCTCCAGAGACTAGTAGGTGGCATTTACCATACCAAATTAACTTTATAAATTAGAAAAAAATAGTTTGAAATAATTATTAAAATAGAAAAACATCTATATAATAATAGTTCCACTTTAAAACTAATGCTTTATAATTTTAAGAAATAATGCTACTGCATATTAATGTCAGAGCTAGTTGTAACAGAGAATTTGAAAAAATAGACTTAGAACTGGCATTCAGGTGACTTCAGGTGAATAAACAGGCCCCCAATACCTCCCAATGTTGCAAGGGGGAAAAGTGGGACAGCAATACACCCCCCACCCCCCCAGTGCTGACATCACTGGCACACTGCCTACTAATTGGGTGTTTGTTGGTGATATCAATAGTGACCTCACCTGCATTCCACCCACTTCACCTGATTAGCTGTGCACCACTGACATTTATAAAACTGTCCAGTGTAAAACGGGTCACTTGGAAGGTATGCCACAGTTTGCTGAGCTGGTTGTGCTGACTACAACAGCACCAAATAAACACTCTTTTTATCATCTTTAATCCAAGCAACAATGTAATGAATATTTTATGTGCTTCCCTCAAGACTCACATTCCTGCCTGGGAACCTCTAGGAGCTTCATGACCCTGAGTACCCTTCCTTATGTGGAGTAGGTAACTGGAGGTGGAGCTTAATGACATGATTCACACCATCCTGGGGTACAGCCATACTGACTGGGTATCAGTCAAGTGGATTTGGGGGGATTTGGTGAGAGGGGGTGGAATTTGGGGCAGGGAGGGTAAAACTTGGCCAGAGAACTTGAAAGTTTCCTGGGAGACCTAAGGGGTGAAATTTATTAAAGACCCAGAGCAGTCTTTCCAAGTTTACCAGGAGAAATCTCACATTATTCTCGCAAGATTTCAGGATTGTGATTTCGATCCCAATTTTTCAAAATTTTCGATGCAAAGGTAACCATGCTACTACTGTAAAGCATGGCTACCTTTCCATNAAAAAAAAAAAAAAATTAGAAAAATCGAGATCGAAAAACTTGATCTCAAGATAACAATGCGAAATTTCTCCCGGTAAGCTTGGAAAGACCCAGAGCAGTCTTTCTGAGTTTAATACATTTTGCCTCTAGTGTTTGCTTTGAAAAGCTGGCAAACCCAGTAAGTTCCCAGGTCTGCTCACAGTCCCACTGAAAATGTAATTGGCACACTACACTATAACAGCACACCTGGTAATTTTGTCTAAGCTAAACTAGAGCTGGAAAGTGAGGCTGGCTGTCCCAGTTAGGGAAGCTTATAATTATAAATAGCACTTCCTTGTCTGATGAAGGCAAACTTTAGCAAAAACATAACTATAAAACAGTATATCTCACAAAATATTAGTAAGCAACAAATAGAAAAGAGGAACAAAGCACACCTTTGCTGACAACACATACCAATACAAATGCCACAGCAGAGCAGATTTTATTTAAAACATGCCAAAACAGTAGTTGATTCATAGCGGATGACAGTATCCTTTGAACACTGAAAATTTTTGCCTCAGCAAAACCGCAGTTTTAAATTCAGCCTTTCTGCACCTATTCTCATAGATACCGTAACATTTCCCTGTCTAGTAACTTCAAAGTTTACCAAAAGCATCACTAGCAATAAGTGAACAGTATAATCAAACATGACATAAATAAAAGAAAACAGAGAAGAGGAACAGTAGGAGGTATAAGGAAAGGAAATTGCTTGTAACAAAACTGATTGTTGCTATGTGGATGAAGGGTTAAGGTTTGCAAGCTATTTATCTGCTCTAAGCTCACAAATGTGCTTAATTTCTTTAAAGGTCACAATTTACTGCTTGTAATTGGCCAGTTCAACTCCTGACTCCAAAACAGGAAACCTAGCCTTATGTTATCAAATCTGTGAGAGAGATAGTGTCCTTGTCCTTCTAAACAGAATACAGCTTTATGGCAAACACTGGTTTTCCCACTGCTTACATTATAAGGCATATCTTACTGCAGGTATTTATGGTTAAAACATGCTTTCATCTTGTAATGGGGTCACCCAAACAGGCTATTTAAAAACATGCCACGCCCCTAGCTTGCTGCTGTGTTATGCTGATAAGTTATTTTATGTTTGTAAGTGACTGGAGTTTAGATGGTCTATAGATGCCGATATTTGAAAATAATTATTAGGATAACTTTGACAGTTTTCGAGTACATGACAGGAAACTTACTGTAAAAACAATAGCATACCAAAGAGTCCTAGGCTGGGTTCACACAAGCGTATGATGTGCAGCGCATCATACGCTTGTGTGGAAAAAAAAAAACGGTTCAATGAAAGCCGATGATACTTACCTAGTTCTGGACGCACCAGCGTATGATGTGCATATGCTGGGTCCGGAACACTGTGTGTCGCATTTTGGCTGGCATATTTACACTATGCCCAAAATGCGTCACATAGGAAGTTATATGAACACCAAGGGAGCGTTCACACTGTCGCTGGTAAGTACAATAGATAAATATGTTCGGCGTATTTTTCTTTTTTTTAATTTTCTTCACATGTGCATATGATGCGGCCTAAGGGCAAAATTTAATAAACTTGGAAAAGCCTGAGTTTGCTTTTCTGAGTTTATTACCATGAGATCTCGGAAGTTTCATATCATGAGATTTTTCGATCGACATTCACCGACAGAAACTTTCGATCGAGTTTTCCGATCTCGATTTTTCAATGGAAAAGTAGCCATACTACTAATGTAAAGTATGGCTAACTTTCCATTGAAAAATTTGCTCGAAAAGTTTTGGTTGGTAAATGTCGATCGAAAAAAAATCTCGCAATATTTACTACAAGAAACTTCCAAGATCTCGTGGGAATAAACTCGGAAAAGAAAAATCGGGCTTTTCCAAGTTTGTTAAATTTCACTGATATCACGAGGGTCTCTTCACAGTTAAAACTGCAGCCTAAACTAAGTACTGGTACGTTTCTGCAGCATTTGAGCTAAGAGTGTGAGTGCCAGGAGTGTATCTATGTATTCTGTGCTGCTCCAAGAAGGAGCTGTGAAATATAGTTCAGCGTGTGTTCAGGGGTGATGTGGGTGACAGTTTAAGTACGCTGCACTAAGTACTACGTTACAGTTCAGCTGATCCAGGACTCTGTCAGAGTTCCCATGTGAGTCTATCCAGGTGCCACCAGTGGCAGATTAAACAGAGGGCTGTGACCTGAGAGGTCCCCTGTCGCAAAGGCCAAACCCCCAGCAGGGGTTTTAAGGTTAAGACCAGAGCCTCCTTAGACTCCATGCCTTAGTGTTAACCAGCATCAACTCTCAGTGTGGTATAGAGGATCTACCTTAACCCTTAAGTTCAGTGTGTTTCAAGTCACCTAAATTATTGTGTTTTTGCACCTGTCTGTATCCCTAGCCCTTTCAGAGGTGTACCACCATGTCTATGTTTCTACACTTATCTGTGTACGCCTAGCTCCTCATAACGGGCTCTGGGTATGCTATAGTGCCTCCTAGTTGTGACCCTTTTGTGATCCTAAATCTGTGACTGTTTTCAGCCACTGAAACCAGAGACTCCTTGACACTCAGCCTCTCACAAATGCTATCCTGCCTCTTAATTCCTAAAATGATTATCCAGATGGATGCACATTTACCTTTGAGCTGATCTGCATCACAGCAGATGTGCTCTTGCTCTGGAGATTACTTTCTAGAAGCTTAGAAATATAAACACCTCAATGCCTGGAGCAACCCTCTAAATGACTGAAGGCTTACTGATAACAGGGGGAATAACTTAAAATACTTCAAACATTAGTAGAGAAAACTGGTCTGTACAACTGACCCCTTATTTATTTAATAAAAACTAAACATCTTGTTTTTATTCCTTAGAGCAGGCTACAACAAAGTATAATAGTAAATGTAAACTTTACATCCCTTTTTTAAATGACTATCGACAAGATTGTACAGTCATTTTTCTAGACATAAAAAAAAGAGAAGTCTTTTTCACTACATAGAGCAAAATGGTTTTGTGCTTATTTTGCTGTCTGTTTTGGATAAAATAAATGGAAAATGATATCAGTACTACTCAAAGCAAAATATATTTCCATTTACATAAACAGTATTGCAGGTAATGCATCCTGAGGGTATAGAACATTGATCTTCCACTTATTTATATCTATAGATTTAAGTATTGGGTCATATACTACTTATACTGACAAAGAAGAAAATAATACTAAGGGGGTTATTCACTAAAGTCCGAATTGGTGCGTATTGGTGCGAATTCGCCAG
>WMED01020496.1:0-12145 GCA_019650415.1 Pipa parva
TCACGAAGGATAAGCACAAAAATAACTGGGCCACAGATAAAAAAGTTTGGGAAACACTGGTATATAGGAAAAGCAAATTAAGAAACCAATGAGAAATATTCAAAGTAATCAAAATGTTTTTTGTTTTTTTTCATTGCGCTTTAATCAGGCTTGGAAAATGTTACAATTAAGGCTTAGCTGACAATGCTTTTTTTTTCTGCAGAAATAGAACCTATTAAATATTAACAAAGATTAAGTTTCATTAAAAATATATGCATAATAATTGGAAAGCAAATTGTTTTATTCACAATAAATAATTCAGTGCGAAGTGAGGCGAAGGATCCGAACCTCACTTCGCACTTTGGTGAATTCCCCCCCAGATCTCTAGAAATATTAACACAATTAAAACTTCAATTTGCTTTGGAGAGAAAAAAACCCCTCAAAATCATGCAAAATGGATCTCAAAGAGCTATGTGCTTGCACAGGATAATAAGTAAATAGAAAGGATAGTTATGAAATAGCAAATGGAGATATAAACAAGTGCAGCTTTCTATCTAGCTTGATTTTCACTTTTACCTTGTAAAGCATACCAGTCATCTTAACCCATTGCTTGTTTCCTGAAACACCTTCTCAGATTTTAATCTTCTTCTACCAACAAGATGGAAGATGAAAGACCTAGTCCCAATCCCTGCATTCTTTTTTTAAGCACTGGAGCATTTAAATTATTGGAGACCTACAGGAAATTACCAGTGCAGCTGGAACTAATACTCACAAATCCTTTCCAAGAATCCTACCTCTGGGGAAGCAATGAATACACTGAGATTTCTGTGAGAACAAGTCAGGAGTTGGCATGTACTAAATTGACCACTTCATTAAAAAAAGTCTATTGCATTTTTTTAGACATTTGTTATAAAACAAAAAATTTTTTGTAATTAATACATTTATCTAGACATCAATCAATTAAATTGCCAAAGTAGTGTGTTTAATGTGCATATATCATGATCTTTCAGAATCTGTCTCAAACAACATGTATGGTGGTATATTTTTATTTATAATGCGCCACTAGGTTACACAATGCTGTACAATTCAATTTAAACATGTTTAAACAATTGATATTCATGCAAACAATGTACTCAGCATTAAACATGGACACACCTTTAAACAGATTAAAGGTAATAAGAGCACTTTGAATTCCAAACAAGAAATCATTTAAATTGTCAAAAAGTTGATTTCTGTATTTAAATACGCAAGAGATGATTAAACTGCTGCTTACTTTGACATGATTTTCTATTACAAGTACTACCTGAACAATGAAAATGTATAAAGCTTGCCTGGTATACCAATAAAATCCCAAGTCCACTTATTACCAATTTAAAGGCCTTTTTTTAATGACTGAATTATAATGAATGGCCAATTTAATGGGACATTTTTAATTTATGTTTTGTTCTTTATATAAAAAAAAGAAAAGGTATTTTTGTCCACTGGTCTATGTACAAAATCTATTCGATTGTACATTTATACAGTACACATTCTTGCTTTTACATCAGCATGTTTGCTCATTTGCCTGTCCTTGTAGAACTGAACTCAATGGGCCTTATTAATGAAAGTTCAAAAACTTCCCCATATTAAGGTATTCAGCAAACTGCAATGTGGTGAATTTGAAACTAATTCAGATGCATGCGATAGTTGTGGACTTATGGAGCACTTCACAATACTTTACATGGTTGTATACAGGTACTATAAGACTATTCATCAACCATTGAATTCACCAGTTTAGCTTTACCACATCAGAGTGGTGAATTGTGTCGTTGATGGCAGGGCTTAGGTGTGTTGTAAGGTGACTATTTCTTCAAAAGTGACAATGACAACTTCAACTAAAGGCCGAGCGACAAGGCAACATAGAAAAGATGTGTTATTCACTTATATATACAGTTAGGGATATGGTGAGGATGATGTCATTGCACTGGGTAAATTCACATCAATCAGCTGTCTGCTTATTCAAAAAAAATCTATCCATTGCTTCCTGAATCAGGAGAAGTAAACTGGCAACTATTTTGGCATAGTGACTTGAATTATAGCGAAGGGAATTCTAATAATTTATAAAGCAATTAATTAACCATTAAAGACCTCCAGGCCTTTTATAACTATTCTCTCCATGCAGACTTTCAGCCATTTATCTATCCAATTGCATGTAAAAATTCTCAGTCAGTTGTATAAAGTAACTGCTTATGAGGCACTGTATGAAATACCTTGGCTAAACCTTTGCAACGTAATGTCTCTTTAAGGAAAATATGTAAGTTATAAGATCTAGTGTCACACAAGCTTTCACTGGCACAGAATACTACCTCTAGACAAATATGTTTGGGACTTCCTGGTTCAAATCAGTGGAGGGCAGGTTGCTCTAGCCAATGAGTAAATTAATTAGACACAATCAAAATATTTGTATATTTTAATAAGATTACATTTTGCAAACATACCTATACATTGTGTTCTGTACAACAAATATTTACATTTTTAAGGGCCATCACTCCCATTCTCTTATCTCCTCCATGAAATAGTTCAATAGATGGACATCCATCTTCAACAACATTTTAATTCATGGCAGGTCATCATCTTCTTCCTTGATCCTCTGTAGTTCAAAGGGTATTGATCTCTCATTGCCACAACTGACACTAAATGCATCAACAAGAAAAAATTCTTAGGGAGTTATTCACTAAAGTGCGAATTTGACTGTCGAATTCTCAAAGCAGATTCCCATAGCAGATCCGTGCCAATTTCCCCATTGTAAAGTCTCAACAATTTTTTAAAGTTAAGATTGCGACAATTTCCCCATAATAAAGTCACGACTGTGACAATATTCTCATTATAAAGACGCAACTGCGACAGTAGCAGCATATTGCGACTGTCTTTATCTGGCGAATTCAAACCTATATGCAACAATTCAGACTTTAGTGAATAACCCCCTCAATCTTCAATACAAGTCTGTGGGCAGTTCCCTGTCTGTGTTCAGGTAGTATCTGAAGTTCCCATTCAGATGCAGTGGCTGCAGATCAAGAAAAAGATAGAAGAGCGAGGACTTTACAGATAACATGGATTCATCCAGAACTACTTCATGGGTTAGAAGAGAACTTAACAGAAAGGGTTACTATAATACAGGCCTTTAGAACTTCCATATGAATTCAGACAATGCATTGGTCATATAAGGACAGAACAGAAGATAATATACACTGTATATATAGAACACACATAAAATAGATTATATATATATATATATATATATATATATATATATGGTCAGTTTTAGCTATGGGCAATGTGGGCGACTGCCCAGGGCGCAATCTATTTGAGGGGTGCTGTCTCCCACATCGCCCATAGCTAAGCTCACCTCCTCCAGCGTTCCAACGATGCACCTCCTCTAAGCGCTTCTCCACAATGAGGTAAGTTGAATGTGACGGCACTCCTTGGCTGCTTTGGGCATTTTCAGCTGTACTTGCTGTGGATTCAGCAGCTTCCAGCAAGACCCGAAGCATCTAAGGAGTGCCATCGCATTCAACTTACCTCATTGTGGAGAAGCGCTTAGAGGAGGTGCAACACTGGAACGCTGGAGGAGGTGAGTGGGGGGCGCGGGGTGGTGTCACGGTGCAGGGGGGGCACAAGGGAGAGGTCAAGGGGCAGTTCGCCCAGGGCATCAATAGGGCCAGAACCGCCAATATATCTATATATATATATATACAGTATATATATAGTCTCTGTGGGGTGTTATACGTCCCTACTGTCTAAAATGAGATATTTTATGTAAAAAAAAAAATGGAAGTTTGGGCAGAGTATCTACATTACATTACCTTATTATAAACATTATACATACATATATACGTATATTTTATATATATATATATATATATATATATATATATATATATATATGAGAGAGAGCAGGTTTTTTTTAGAGCTACTCAGTTTTACCTAGTAACTGACTTTGAATATTATAAAACTTTGCATTGTTTCCTTGACATAAGATGTCTAAATCCCTAACTTAAAAGGGCACTAATGTTTGATGTTATGTTAGGAAATATTACAATTATATTTTTTCTATTCAACAGACATACTTAATGGTTCAATATATTTTTAGTACTTAAAGGAGTGATGGTTTCTAAAAGCTTTCACACCATTTATTCAAATTATTTTTAGGGAGTTTTATCCTCAACAAATCTTTACTATTAGAAATTCCGTCAGTCCATGTTAAATAGACGTAATGTTATTATCAGTCTGTTAAAATATTTTGCTTGGCCAAAGTATACATTCTCCCTTTTTGACATGGTTCTTCGGTCTGAATAAACCAATAAGCTCCTTGAATTTCCAGTTGCCTTTAACTCCTTCAACTCTTTGTAGACAGATCATATTTTGCACTCCTGGTGTGATTTTTACTTGTTAACAGAAATTTTGAGATGTATATTTGCATGATAAAGATTTCCTTGTAAATAATTTCATCCCAAAATCCTAACAATGTATCACTTAAACTCACCCTCAGCCAAGGTAAACCCACTGCTTTCAGTCTTTGAAAAGAAGGCCCACTTTGGCTAAAGCATGAGATTACTTAAAAACACCTTAGTAAAGATACAATAAGCTAATGGGAGTGCAATTCCATTTCTAGCAATGGGTTGATTTCCTAGAATGGGTGCAAAGCATATTCTAGAGGTTCGTTAGCTTTCGCACATTACAGCTTTACACTTTGCTTATGAACAAGAACCTGTTATTAAAGTACCCACATTAGAAGATGTTTATATATAGCAAGAATGGCATGCCTCTTTGAAATTTACTAAGGGACTCACATGAGTGGCATATCCAGTAATAGTCCATTTGAAAATGTTTCCTAATGTGCTGGCAAACCTTGGAATTCTTAGCAGATACGGGCCCCTTCCTGCATGCTCTCTTTGATATGATGTATCTAGCCTAAGTGCTGATAGGACACTATTGGCTCATAAATATTGCCTCTCTATGAGTTAGCATTCAGAAATGCCTAATTGCACAGACACAACCAGTATTTTACTTAATTAGTTAGAGCCTTTACAGGTCTGGCAGGGCAGTCAGTGAATAGAATCCATTTTGTGATTTAATCCCCTTCCTGCCTTTGTCTAGGTAAAATAAGCTGACTAGAAAGTCAATCTAAAAGTGTCAAATCAAACTTTAACCTAGATAACTAAAGTATCATATACTGTGGCACAATATTTAATCAACATCACATTATTTGGATTGTCAAGCAGAACCTTTTTTCATGTTTTAGAATTTCATATTATATATTTAGCAGCAAAATACCCCCACATTCTGCAGGGCAGGTTATTAATCAGCTCTGAAGCATACCCAGGAGTGTTTTGAACTATATGTGGCCTTGTAGTGCTCCTCTAGGTTTATATCTGTATGGCTAATGTTTATTTGTATCATTTGTTTCCAGAACAAGATAAAATCTTCTGATTATATCATCACTTCAATATGATTCCTGCAGCACAATGCTCAATTAATTAAAGCTGTGATCTGCTTAGAATTACAGAGCAATGAATGAACTAGAACTATCTCTATCTATCTAAAGAGGTTAGACAAAAAAACTGAAACACCTGGTTTTAGACCACAATAATTTATTAGTATGGTGTAGGGCCTACTTTTGTGGCCATTACAGCATCAATTTGTCTTGGTAATGACATATACAAGCCCTGCACATGGGAGATGTTTAAATTCACTTTCATGTTCATAAAACCATTATACTGATACACGGCACTGCCTTCAGGATACAATGCACATGGTCCTCCAGAATGGTTCAGTAGTCCTTGGCAGTGAGGCACCCATCAAGCACAAGTATTGGGCCAAGGGAATGCCATGATATAGCAGCCCAAACCATCACTGATCCACCATTGTGCTTCGCTGTGGGCATGCAACAGTCTGGGTGGTATGCTTCTTTGGGGCTTTTCCACACCGTAACTCTCCCGGATGTGGGGAAAACAGTAAATGTGGACTCAACAAAGAACAATACATGTTTCACATTGTCCACAGCCCAAGATTTGTGCTCCTTACACCATTGAAACCAACATTTGGCATTGGCATGAGTGACCAAAGGTTTCGCTATAGCAACCCGGCCGTGTATATTGACCCTGTGGAGCTCCCGATGGACAGTTCTGGTGGAAACAGGAGAGTTGAAGTGCACATTTAATTCTACTGTGATTTGGGCAGCCGTGGATTTATGTTTTTTGGATAAAATCGAACATTCGTCTTTCTTGTGGTATGCTGACATTACCCTGGATACCGTGGCTCTTGATACATCACAAAGACTTGCTGTCTTGGTCACAGATGCGCCAGCAAGATGTGCACCAACAATTTGTCTTCTTTTGAACTCTGGTATGTCACCTATAATGTTGTGTGCATTGCAATATTTTGAGCAAAACTGTGCTCTTACCCTGCTAATTGAACCTTCACACTCTGCTCTTACTGATGCAATGTGCAATTAATGAAGATTATATATACATACATACAGGGGTTAGACAAAAAAACTGAAACACCTGTCTGTATATAAAATATATACATTTAAATAGTTCTGATGCTCCATAAGGAAGAATTTCAGCTGAAAGCTTGTTTATCTAAACAGTCCAATAAAAAAGGTATCACCAAGTATGTATGTATGTATAATTGTATTGATAAAGCCCCACAAATTTACACAGTGCTGTACAATTCAGCAATACAAATATAGTACAGACATGTGAAAAGTGCATTATATAAGTAAAATATCACAAGGATACAACACTTTAAATTGGGTGAAAGTTATTAAACTCAAAAAGACAAATCTTGGTCTTTTCGAGTTTATCCCACGAGATTATTGCTCAAGTTTTTTAATCAAATTGTTTGATGGAAAGATAACCATACTTTACATTAGTAGTACAGTTACCTTTCCATCAAACAATACAACCAAAAACTCAGGAGATCAGTCTTTTCGACTTTAATAACTTTCGGCCTTAGGTCAGGTTGTGGTTGACACAAGAAGTTGGAGGTCCCTGACCCATAGAGCTTACAATCAAGGTGGAAGGAAGACATTATAAACAGAGATAGAGGGGTAATAAGTGCTAATAACAATATGTTGAAACATTGGTCAATGAATACATATAATAAGAATAAATAACTAAGGAGAAAATAATATATATACATATAAATAGTTCTGGTGCTCCATAAGGAAGGATTTCAGTTTGGTTTTAGAAAGTGGAGAGGGAATGTTCCTGGTGAAGATAAAGTAGTATAGAATTCCATATGTATGGGGCAGAAAGAGAAAAGAGTTTAAGACAAGAAAGGGCAGTATTGGTGGGTGGCATGCAAAGTTGGTTGCTTTGGGAGAAGCGCAGTTGATGTCAAGGAATGTACAGGCATACGAATGAGGAAATGTAGGGAGCAGCAATGGAATGAAGTGCCTTAAATGTCAGATGAACACTGTAACTGAATCATTTGCAAAGAGCAGAGAGAGAATTGGAGAAAGTTTGTCCCTTCTGGGGAGAGAGGGAGAGAATTCTGGCAATAGAATTTAGAATAGACCAGAGTAGGGAGAAGCGGGAAGCCAGAAGGCCAGATAGAAGAACATTACAGTAGTCCAGGCGAAATAGGACTAGAGCATGCATGAGGGTGTTAGCAATGTTGTGAGAGAAAAAGGGGCAGATCTTGGCAATGTTGCATCCCCAAGACAACATACATATGTTACAGATTTGATGATCGCACCATCAACTAGAATGGAAAAGGTAAGAGCAGCTCCAGGTTTGGGTGGAGAAATAATTCAATTTTAGCAAGATTTCATTTTACTTATCCAAGCACCAGGAGACAGCTAGAAATTTGAATCTGAATTTCAGGGGATGACACAGGAGCAAATAAGTAAATTTGGGTATCATCTGCTTACAAGTGATACTGAAGACCAAATGAATTGATTATCTCACCCAAAGAAAGAGTATACAGTGAGAACAGGAGGGGGCCAAATACCAAGCCTTGGGGCACCCTCACCCAGAGCGGGACAGGAGAAGAGGTGTTGTTAGCATGTGAGACAAAAACGTAACGATCAGAAAGATAGGAAGTCAACCAAGATGCAGCTTGATCATGGACACCAAGAGCATGGAGAATTTGAATAAGAAGGGAGTGTCAAGGGAGTGCAGAAAATAGGTCTAGGAGAATTTGAACAGAAAAGTAACCCTTGGCTTTGGCAATCTGGAGATCATTTGCAAGTTTACACAGAACAGTCTACATAGAGAGCCCTGTCATAAAACCAGAGTGCAGAGGGTTCAGAAGATGGAGCACATGCAAATAGTTAGTAAGGCAGACTAGAATATATATATATTGATAGTTCTTGTTTATTGCAGATTTTTAAGTAGGTGGTGGCTTTTGGTATCAGCTTCTCTTGTGTTCTTATTTTTTCTTTGCCAATTAGGGACATATTTATTAGTCAGGGAGGACAGCAAATTGATAATATCTTTTATCTTTTTAACCTTTAAATTAGCAAAAATGACAATTTGGCCTCATTTCCTGCTTGTTACTGGTGAAAACCAATGGCAGGGCATTATTTCTGGTTGCTGCCTCAATTAAACCTGTCACTGCTGGAAACAGCAATGAAAATGAAAGTGATGAATTTTACCGTTATTGCCCTTTGATTTCAGTTTGACCCTTAATGGTTACACAAATCATTATTTGCACCATCCTTCCTTAATAAAGAAAAAAGTAAAGTAAATTGGATACTATACACAGATATTTAATGTCCCAGCATTTTATAATAACATATAAATTCTGCTGTATGAATCTATGACCTTTACATGCCTATTTCTGTTCTATTTTGCTCTGTTAAATTATAGAGTGATCTTTTGGAACAATGCAGATTTTTCTTTTAAGAAATGGTAATCCTGTGAAATAAAATACTTTATTGTTTCAAACATGCAATTTTATGACAGTTTATTACTCTGGTTCTCAATTTAAGCTTAATGTATTATCAAATCTAACATACGGTTTTCAGTTCTGCTGAGAACAGTCGTTGATCATTTACCTTTGAAGGTTATATTGTTACCTCCATCTAAGAGTAAAAAATAAAGGACACAGAACTCCTTGTGCAATGCAGCAAAACAAAATAATCAAAGAGAATTTTCAATATACAATTTTCTGTCATTGCTAGATTAAATAGAATTGAAGCTTTTCTCAGAGCTGCCAAAACATTTAGCAAATAAGGACAAAATCTGTTTCCTTAAAGCATGTCAAGATTTTTTTTATTATATTTGACTATTATTCTGCATTAATTTGCTCTAGTTATTTCATTCTAATGTAGTGGGTACTGCTAGACATCATATTGTGGTTATTTTGGAAAATTGCACTTCTATAAAGATGTATAAAATAAGAAGGGGATAGTTAGAGATAACGTGTATCACTAGCAACACCAGGTCACCTATACACTGACCACAGTGCCCATATGTCAAATATATAGGGGGTTATTCATTAAGGTGCGATTTTCGACTGTCAAATTCTCAAACAGCGGATTCCCATAGTAAATCCACTACAATTTCCCCCACTGTAAAGTCGTGACGATTTTTTAAAGTTAAGATTGTGACAATTTTCCCATAATAAAGTCAAGACTGCAAAGATATCTTTATTATAAAGACGTGATTGCGACAGCAGCAGCCTATTGCGATTGTCTTTATCTGGCGAATTCACACCTATACACAACAATTCAGACATTAGTGAATAACCCCCATAATGTGTGTGAATTTGTCTGCCTACACAATATGTATGTAGGTCTTCCATGGTTTTTATGTTGAAAAAACATATTATGTATTCTAAGGGTAAGGTGCTTGATGGCTTTATATCCCACCCTCCATGTTGACATATGGTTGGTAATTATGTCCAATTTAGGGATGCCATTTTAGGGATGATCCAAGAGCTGTCTGGAACCTAAATAGAGGTTAGGTGGATGAGTAGTGAAGTCTGCAGAGCTGGGGAGAGGTTGGCCAGTATGGGAACAATGTGTGAAGTGAAAACCCTGTGTTTATACTCTGTCTTACTCTGATTGTTTCTAGAAAAAGTATCTCTAAAAAGATAACCCTTGGAGGAAGGGAAGCAACCCTTAGGAAACAGGAACAGTGTGAACCATGTTAATAAAATCTGTGAACTTTCAACAGACTGACATTTTTTTTTTTTTTTTTTGTGGCTTTACTGTTTTGATTGTCTGGGACTGAACAGATAACTGTTCTTTGTTCTGCATTTGGATTGTTTTCTGTGATAAAATAAAAACTGTTTACATCTAAACATAATTCTATCCTGGCTATCTAAAAAATATCCATTTAAAATGCTTGTTTTAGTAGCTGCTCTACAACAGTACCCATCTTCTAGTAATATCCATTCCCTACCAAGTAAAGATTACCATTGAATTTTTTAGAAGACCAAGGGTTTAAAGTTCACCAGTCCCCTTGGGGAGTAGACCTCTTGGTAGAGAACTTGGAAGCAACTAAGATGGGTTTAGAAACTAAACTTTACAATAATGATGCCCTACAGTTGGAAGGAAGTGCTAATTTTAGTTTTTGCAACTCTATCCTCAAGAAATGTATGAAATACTATCTTGGAGAAATCTGGTCGGAGGAGCCACAATATAAATAGATAGCCTGCTCTGAGTACTGATGTTGCCATGGTAGGGCTTGGCTTTGAAGTTCAGTATGCTACCTCAGTGCAGCACTTGAGCATATTGATAAAGAGTAATTAGCTTTAAAAGTGTTCAGTCCATTTTAAGCATGAAACATTGGTCATGTGTGAACTTTCCCTTTATCACTGTGTCAGGATTGGTATGTAAAGAGCGTGGAAAGGAGAGGATCTATTTGAAGAGTAAGAGTAATAAAAAGAGTACTAATAAGTTAAAGGAACTTAAAAATAATTTAAATGACAGATAATGCAGATTGGTTTCATGTAAAAATGAACAGATATAAAATGCATAAAATGTGAATATATGCAGCTGTCTGCAGACAAGAAGACATCCAACAAAAATGTGAAATTTCATCATGTGAGCAAAGAAATTTCACTGCATTTTTAAAGTGAGTCAGTCAGATCCGCTCGAAAATATGGAAACTTTATATGTGATCTGCAATACCTGTAAAAAAAACTGTGCTTATAATGCAAGCTTAAGATATGCTGTTTACAAAGCTGAAAAAAGTTCAACCTATTATCTTGCAATACTGATCCACAGGGTATCAAAAACCCTATTAGGCAAATTCCAATTATCGTCATATTAAGGAAAAAATATGGTAATCAGAATAATTCCCTGATTAAAGATGTCAGGAGTATCACTAACTGTCGTCCTACTCTGGTGGTCTGGCGGTAGTGGCAAGCAATGTTGACATTTTCTTATGTAGTGTAATCCATCCGCGCGCCATTCCGCATTGACATCATCACGCATAGGCGACAATCACCACATCATTCTTTTGCAGCTATGGTCACGTTCCTGCCATCTTTCCCTTTTAAGCCAGTCATTCCTTAGCATCTGAGCCAATTATAGGACTTCTCTTCTTATTCCTGTGTGCTATATCTGTTTATCATCTGACTTTTTGTGTATCGACCTTGTTCTTTTTTTTTGGACTCCATTTTGCCTTCTGCCTGCTCTGACCTCTGCTTTGGACTTCTCTTGTTTTCCCGCCTTCTTCAACCTTTTGCTGTGAATCTCGACTAAATCTTCTTTACTGCCTCATACCTCTAGTGAACAACTAAACTAAGGGATGAGATCCTAGTCTCCTTAGACCTCTCACCTTAGGACTATATAGTGCCATGTCTATTGTGGTACAGTGCTGCTTCCTGATACTCCTTCTTACCAACCAAGCCTGGATCCTGATTAAAGACCACTCTTCCTAGTACCCATAACTTGTAATATTCATAAACTTAAGGAAAGCATTAAGACCCATTTTGAACTCATTAATGGAATCAGCCATGACAACTTCCTCAGGCAGAGAGTTCCTCACTGTTTTTACAGTAAAGAACCTCCAAGAAGATGCAGAGGATGCCCCCTTATTATACTTACAGTCCTTGGTATAAATAGATTGTGGAAGAGATCTATTTATTGATCCATGATATATTTATATATGGTTATTAGGTCACCCCTTAACCCTTTAACTACCAGCCGATTTTTTTTTTTGTT
>WMED01020497.1:0-12145 GCA_019650415.1 Pipa parva
GCCGTGAATCGTGATACGAATCGAATCGTTGTTAAAATGAATCGTTACACCCCTAAAAAACATACATCTGTGTGTGTGGCTGAATAAGGAAACTAGAGTGTAAGCTCCACAGGGCAGGGACTGAAGTGAATGATGAATCTCTGTAAAGTGCTGCATAATATAGTAGCGCTATATAAATGAATAATTACATTTATACATACATACATACAAGGCGGCTAAATAGCTGCATGTGGCTCTAGAGCTGCAATTTGCTGACCCCTGCTATCGTCAAAATTAGAGGAGCAATAATACAGAATAGTCTGAATTCCTTTCTTTGCTTCTTCCTGTTATTCTTTGTTTTATCACATGCAAATATCCTACTCTGTAAAAACCAGGTGAATGTCTAGGTGCTGGTTTCTTTACAGTTCTATTCACTCATTTCTCTTCCTCATTCTCTGCCTGAATGTGGAGTTTTCGGATCCACTTAAACTCCCTTTGTATCTACTTTACTGGCAAGTAGGATAATTATTATTTAGTATTTCTATCAGTCCAGCATTTTTTCTCTCTCCCATCAGCCCTTGCAGAATAAAGTCTCTCATTGTCTGCTTCCTGCTCCACTTATGTAACTTACTGTGCTCCGATATCTCCTTTCATTGCCCTAACTGTGATTTTTTTTATTATTAATTCAAGCAACTAGAAAATTATAAATACAAAACAAAAAATAACACCCATATTACATTAAATCCATGTGTACATTATAACAAACACAGCAAAATAACACCACACCCACCACCTCCCTCTCATAATGTCCATGAATCCATAAGTTCATATTTCCAAATCTTTAGTCCAATCTCAGCACCGCTCAAAATCAGTTCTCATCCTGATAGTCCAAAGTCCATCGTCCAAAACTACACAAATCACCCTCCATTCTTCCCCATTTAGAGGTGATGATAGATTTTTGAGATTATGACAACATGAAACTTTTTGGATTTATCATTTTAATACCCTTTCACCTCATAAACTCCATATTAATCTAGATTTGGCTGTTTTTTTTTTAAACTTTATTTTTCTGTTAATGTATTTGTGCCTATCATTTATTTACCAGATACACATCCTTTCCTATACATATACACATACAGTATATAAATACACACATATATACATACAGTACATATACACACATATATATACATATATATATATATACACACATATATACATACACACATATACACATACATATATACTTCAAGATTTAACATTTTACATTATGGTTTTTCGATATCGTGTGGTATATCATGCTATCTTAGTCCATATTTTGTACATTTACAATTGCACACTTATGGCTAAAATGATTACATTTGAAAAGGCTGATTTTGTCCTTTTCGAGTTTAACCCCTGTCAATCTCAGCTGTTTGATGGGTAAAACTCAATTGCTATTTTTCGATCGATTTTTACTGATCAGAACTTTTCGATTGAGTTTTTATATCGGATTTTTCGATGGAAAGGTAGCCATACTTTACTGTTCGAGTTTAATAAATTTTTAGTAGTTAATGTAATATTTCTATTTAATTTTATTCTTTTTTTTACCTTTTTATATATTTTGAGTTGTTTCCCAGTTTGTTCATCTTTCTCATTTTAGTTTTTGACTTTATTTTTATATTTGTGTTATGATTCACACACTCATAAGATATACAGGTATTTCAAGTATAGCGGTTTTTGCATTTTTGGACTGGTATGTTTATTTTTATATGGAATCTCATACTTTGCTCTATTGCTGTGGAACACATATCGTGTTGCTGGAAACGTGTCACCGGAAGTCATGTGATGGGTACCAGCATTTGTATTTTGCCCTCCCCAATTGACACGCATCTCTTTCACTCATATTGAGCAATGCGTTACACCGGTAGTAAGTGCGTGTAAGTGTGGGCGGTGTCCAAGGACACTACATGAGTATATAAGAGGACTGTCATTATAAACTTTTTATTTAATAAGAACTTTCTGTATCTGCTGAACATGCACTATACACTTTTATGTGTGTGAGTAGATTTCTGCTTGTTTTTGGATACCGTAAAATATAATCTGCACTATATGTCTTTTTTTCTTTTGTATATATTTTTTTAAGAATTTATTTTACTGGATTTATGTACTTGCATTTATTTGCGTCTGGTGAGCATCTTCACATATTATTTATATTATATATATAAATATTTATTTAGATTATTTTTATCCATTACCCACATTTTAGCAGTTTTTGGGTGCAAGTGTTTTTCCATTTTTCTTTCACCTTCACACACGCGTGTGTTCCTATAGGTTTCTCTATTTTACACTTTGCTGTTATATTTTGATAAGACACTATTGCCTGGTGTTGTGCGCTTCTTCACAGATTTTTTTTGCTTCCCCATTTATTTACATGTCTTCAAAGTACCCTCCTAAGGCCTCAGGTGCATCTTTAGTGGAGCAGGGTCCATCCCCTCCACAAGGCAAGACTGGCTCACTCTAAAGATGGAATCTGGCCCTTTAAGGACAGTGGGGACATCACTTCACGTGACATCATCATGTGTACAGCTATAGTAGCGATGGGTGCCGCTATTACTAGGGATGTCAAATTCATCCTTAACTACACTGAACTACCGGCAAGGAATCAGAAGAGAGAGGCGCATTGGGAGACTCGCAATACTCCCAATGCACTCTTTACAGTGCATCTGTCACCTCAAAACTAATACTAATTCAGGTTGTACTAATGAAATAAATGTTTTTGTAAATATATTTGTATTTTAAAAATGTACCTTTATACAGCGTTTCTCTCTGTCATCTTCCCTGTCAGCCCGACTTTTCTTTACAAAGTTTTGGGTAGGCAGGGCTAAATGATTGACATTATGGCTCCTCCAATCAGATCCCTTAAATCACAATCTAGCAGGGATCTGAGTGGAGAAGCTATAATGTCAGTCATTTAGCCCCACCCAACCCAACTTAGAAAGAAAAGCCGGGCTAACAGGGAAGATAACAGAGAGAAACGCTGTTTAAAAGTACATTTAAAAAAAAAATACATATATATTTACAAAAACATTTATTTCATTAGTACAACCTAAATTAATTTTAGAATTTTGAGGTGACAGGTGCACTTTAACTAAAGGAGAGCACCACAACACTCATGGTAGAAGGTAATCCCTTCAAATGAATTTAAAGCATATTTACTTTTGCTGTTACTTTAGTTTTAAAGCATTCTCATGCTGTTGTCATTCTTCTCTCCAGGGCCAAGCCGAACCACCCCAGATTTTGTCTAGTCAAGATTTCTTTTTATCCTTGGATGGTGCAGTTGATGTTTCAGAAACCAGAAGAAAGAAGTTTTCCTACATAAACAGCAAGAGCCTCTTTAGTGTAACATCAGTTATAATCCATCCAGCACTAGGGCATTACTGGGACATACTCCATCAGGGGAATGACAGATTGTTCACTTAAAGGTGTTTCTTCTTTTTTATGAAGATACTGTTTTGGTAAATCTCCTAAAAAGAAAAAAAACACCAATTTTAAAAAGGGGGTGTTCATTATATTTATAAAAACCTTTTTAGAAACCTTGAGATGTTTAACTCAGGTGTAATAATTGATATGATCAATCAGCACTGCTGTATTAGTTGTATACCTATGATAAATATGAAGACTTACAATGCCCAGACAATTTGCTCAAAATATGAAAAGCAAAGAAAGGGATAGTGTAACCTACAGAGAAAATTTTAGGCTTAAGAGAATCAAACAAGTCACTGGGGGGTTACTGTATAATAAATCACTGTAAATCCAGTACAGGAAACATCACTGGGAGGAAAGTGAGTTTATCACTTCACAGCGGGATTGACAGTTATATAAAGGCAGCCTACCAAGGCATACTTTAGTTCAGGGGCGGTTCTGGCCCTATGGGCGCCCTGACTGAACCGCCCCTCCACACCCTCCCCCGCCCGGCGTACACACACATACCCCCAGCCGGCACGCACATACACCCTCGCCCCGCGAGCACACATGCCCAGTGTCCCCAACTCACCTCCTCCAACATTCCAGTGCCGCTCCTCCTCTGAGCTCCGCTCCACAATGAGGTAAGTGGAATGCAACCTCATTGTGGGGCGGTGCTCAGAGGAGAAGCGTTGCTGGAATGCTGGAGGAGGTAAGTTTGTGGTGGGCGATGTGGGCGACAGCATCCCTCTAATAGATTGCGCCCTGGGCAGTCACCCACATCGCCCAGCGCTAGAACCGGCCCTGCTTTAGCTAAAGCACAGAGTGTGAACCTGGTTTGTTCAAGGTTTGGCTTTGAAAATTGCTTTTTTCACTGTTTACTTATTTGTTGCTGATTAAATTTCTGTTTCTCATTACTGATAAAATGAGCCAGAAAACATACTTTTGTTTGGTTTGTATTCGTTTCTATCGAGAGTCAAGGTGCAGGCAGCATAGATAGCTGCCTAAGGCTCTTCCTATGCTGCTGGGGGGGCTGTCATGGTAAGAGCCCCTCCCTTCCTCTGTTCCAGCCTACCTCTCATCTGGCCAGGCTCTCAGTACACTGTAGCGCTTAGCACTACACAGTGTCATTAAAGTGCACCTGTCAACTGAAATCTCTAATACTAATTTAGGTTCTACTAATGAAATAAATGTTTTGTAAATACATATGTATTAATAAAAATGTAGCTTTATAAAGCGTTTCTCTCTGTCATCTTCCCTGTCAGTCTGACTTTTCTTTCTAAGTTGGGTTGGGCAGGGCTAAATGATTGACATTATAGCTCCTCCAATCAGATCCCTGCTAAATTATGATTTAAGGGATCTGATTGGAGGAGCTATAGTGTTAATACACATATATTTAAAAAAACATTTATTTCATTAGTACAACCTAAATTAGTATTAGTTTTGAGGTGACAGGTGCACTTTAAAGCACTGCGTTTAACTATCTGTGCAGATTGGCTCACAGGAATTTAAAGGCAATGCTGAGGCAAGATCTGATATAGCACAAAGCACTACAGTATACTGAGAGCCTGGCCAGGAGAGAGGTAAGCTGGGGAAGAGAGGGGCACATACCATGACAGGGGCACCACAGTATGTAGGGGGCTGTAGGGGAAACACAGTATGGTGAAAATATTGTTGAGGCAGCACAGTATGGGAAAAGAGGGGTTGTGGGGCAGCACAGTATGGAAAAAGGGGGATTGTGGGGCAGCACAGAATGGGAAAGGGGGGTTGTGGGGCAGAACAGTATGGGTAAAGCAGGTTATGGGAGCAGCACAATGAGGAAAGGGGGTAGTGTGGGGCAGCACAGAATGGGAAAAGTGGGGTTGTGAGGGCACCACAGAATGGGGGAAAGGGGTATTATGAGGCATTAATGTTATGTACTGTGCTTACTGCAGCTAGATAAACTCACTGCAAAAAGAAACTTCCTTTAGTTCTTCTTTTATCTAAGCCCATCTTATGGAGCTACACCACCACCAATACAATATATTCCATGGCTCAGATTTGTGTTATTTCCTTAACTTGAAATCAAGTGCCTTGCTGCTTACTACCTTTGATATCCTGACTATTTTAGATTTTGTTCAGGCATCCTGCCAAACAATGTAATAAAATATAGCAAGCAATAACTCAGCATTTTAAATGTTATTTGAGTATATTGGTTGAATTTGTTGGGAGGGATAGAGGATGGAGCAGGGGTTTCCCATACAAGCGAGTCAACACCTGGACCAAACTTAGCTTTTTATTCTCTTGAACCTACAACCTAAACCCAGTGCATAACCTACAGGACATCTATAGCATAAGGGTTTTACTTGCATTTTTTGAAAATTGTGCTAACCCTAAACATTTTTATTGATATTTTCGTATACATTACCATTATTTTTGAAATATACAAAGTTGTAGTTATTTTAGGAGCAAAAAAAAATGGTCCTGGGATTACAAATAAGGGCCTTTCAACTCAACAAATCCCACAAAACGCAGGGAACTTTGGGTGTATTTAAATCATCCAGAATGGTCATCTTTTCTAACAATATGGATGTTTTTCTTATTGAAATTTTCAACTCATTTTTAGAAACTTTCTATAAATTTACTGTTGCTTGGCAACCCTAACTACCCCCAGCTGACTGAAGACACTTACAATTCAAAAAGCTAAAGTCACATACATAAGCAATGGAAGGAGCAAGGAATGGGTAAGATGCTAGAATAACAACTGAATCAGAATATTTAACCCATACCCACTGACAATTGCCATCTCAACCTGGAACTACAACTCACCATTAGCAGAAGGTTGAGGTTGTTGTAAAGGGCTTAAACATGCCCGGTGATCCCTGCCAAGAGAAAACAACTATTAATTATCTTTAAATAAGAATTTTAAGTCAGTAAAGTAAAATCAAACAGATCAATTAATTCAAAAATATATATAAAAAAGTGCCCCATTCGTTAACGTTTTACTTAAATGTGTACATAAGTGTTTATTAGTTGGCATAGCAAGGATATTGCTATTCACAAAACATGTTCCATTACAGCAGCCAGGAAATAACCAAAGCCAATAGCAGCAGAATTATTAGACAACCCCTATTGGTGAAATTCTCTAGTGCAGCAGTCCCCAAACCTTTTCTGGGTCGGGACTGGTTTTCTGGTTCCCCGATCCAGAAAAGGTTTAAGGAACCAGTGAGAAGGTGGGAGAGCCAATGCGCACTGATGATAACATTCTTCCTGTGCACACATCACCATCACGCAGACTAGTGTCAAGGGGCCTGTGGACCAGTAGTGGTCTGCGACCCGGCATTTTGGGCCCCTTTGCTTTATTGCTTTGTTTCCTGCTAGAATCATAAAATCTTGGAGAATATTAGAAATATTTTTTTCTGATATTCCAGTGCTTTTTCTAACTTCTGAAACGGCAATGGTTCACTAAAAGACTTGGTCACACATTCTTACGGTGATACAAATCTATATGAATTATACAGATATTGCTCACTACAGTCTCAAATTTGAACAGTTGCAAGTATTTTCACATCATGTGATCACTAACTAAAAACACACATTGAATTGCTGGACAAGAGCACATACTACAGAATGGCTGTGCTCTTTAACTGTGATGCTTTTTATGATAAATTCACCTTGAATTTTAATGGAATTCCCATAGAAACATCTCTGAGTACAGTACTTACTCTCTTACCCGGCGTGGGACTGCAGGAAGGCAGAGTAGCCAATGCTGCCCGATGTCTATGGTTTAGTGAGCCTTGTAGAAGCCAGGAAGTAATAAACTGCTTCAGTCCCATCATAGGCATAAACAGGCCTCTTTATACAAGGGTGCCTGTGCAGTGACATCACTAATGTGCATCACCACATGACCCACGATGTCATCACATGATGCAAGACATGTTGATGTCACTATGATGTCGTGGCTGAGCATCATCACATAGCATGCCAACATCACTATGGGGTGTGCACACATTAGGAGGTGCCTAGGCACACCTGGCACACCCCATACCAACAAGGCCTATGTCAGTGCACCCAGGGCATGGACTGACCCTAGGTGCACTAACATGGGACTATAACAATTCAAGAGGCACCGCTACAATAGAAATCTGTACTGTTTGTTGCCCATGATAGGATAAACAGGAGCCACTTCTAAGATGCATTCATTTTTATTAAAAATAAAAGTAAATAAATAATTTTTTCCCACTCTACTGGCAGCACCTCTTTGTTAATGGTATATGATGCATTCATACTAATGACATCATCACACTGACAAGTGCCAGGCCAAGAACACAGAAGAGCTTCAGGGGTTCTGAACAAGGAGAAATACTTTTGATTAGTGGCCCCTGTTATGTGGTTTCCTAGGGGCCCCTGATCTCCAGTCTGACACTGCAGCAATAAACCACCTTGCAGCAGTCCTATTTACATGCATAAAAACTTTACCAAACAACTGTACCAAACAAATATATGGCCCAAAGCAGCCCACTGCTAAACACTGTCTGTAGACATACAGTACTTTCTTTACATTACAGTCTCAGTTTAATGAGACCGGGGATGGTGTTTTGTGTCTGCATTGACAGCTTATGGTCACTTTAGCCCAACATCTTATTTGAATTCAAATTGTTAACTCACCAAATGACCTTCAGACCATACAACCCTAAAAGAAGAAATGGTGCAATGAAGAAGTACAATAGGTTCCAAATTATTTTTGGGAAAAGGGTACCTGCAAAAAACAAGAAGACAAGATGTGATAATAAATCAGATTCTCTATTTAATAACTGCAGATCACAATGTGACTTATTAAGGGCGAAAGTTATTAAACTCGGAAAGACCGCCCTTTTTTATAATGTTGATTTTTTTGAACTTTTTTTTATGGAAAGGTAGTCATACTTTACATTAGTAGCGTGGCGACCTTTACATTGAAAATTTTGAAAAATTGGGATCGAAAAACTCGATCTCAAGATCTCGAAAGAAATCTTGCGAGAACAATGTGAATTTCTCTCTGTAAACTTGTAAAGACCCATCAGGAAAGTGTGAACTTACCTTGCGATGCTTCGCATCAGCTCGCCGAGACTGGTATGCGCTCCCTGCTCTCCTGCACGTGGAGATCAGCGAACGCATTAAAGTTACTTCAGCTCGGCGGGGCAAATCAAGTGGTCTTTCCGACTTTAATAACTTTCGCTCTAATTAGAGTAGAGAGATGAACTTTTTGCAATAAAAGGAAAACGCTCTCCGTATAAGAATTGATTTCAAGCTATCCCAGTCAGTTGAACATTTTAGTATTGAATAAAATAATTTAATTAATAATGGAGAACTATAGGCTTCTTATGTCAATGCGTGATTTGCAAGAGGGAGAGGGCAGTTACTTACCGATGGGTGATTTAAGAAGACATAAAGCCCAACGATATTTTTGCAATTTGATGTGAAGGTCTGATTTCACTTGCTCAACTATATCTTTAGTACACTTGTAGCCCTATTAGAATAAGAACCCATTCCTATACTCTGGGGGTTATTCACTAAGTTGCGAATTCAACTGTCGAATTCGCAAACAGCGGATTCCCATAGCAAATCCGCTACAATTTCCCCATTGTAAAGTTGCGACAATTTTCCCATAATAAAATCGTGACAATTTCCCCGTAATAAAGTCACAACTGTGACAATATTCTCATTATAAAGACACGGCTGCGACAGTAGCAGCCTATGTGACTGTCTTTATCTGGCAAATTCGCACTTATATGCAACAATTCAACTTTAGTGAATAACCCCCATCTGCCTCTCCATTTTATTCTGAACTAAAACATACTGCACATGTATGTCGGTGTACCCTGGCTCCTGTGTACATGTGTTCGGTTTTAAAGGGATGATGTAGCAACCCTACCTATAATATAAACCAACAAAACCATTTCTTTAATAGAAACTTTTTTTTTTGACAGTTTTGCAGAATATTAACGGATTTAATACTTTACTGGGAAAACACTCTTGTTAGATAAAATATAGAGTTAAACTATTTTTGCTTACTTTAGCTGTAAGTCATTTGGGGATATATAATAAAACTGAAATTACTGCAGAGAAATGCATCATCCAGTGACAGGATAAGGTGAAAGCCACAAAGAAACTCAATGTCTGATTTCTAATTGGCTGCTTGTATGTAATAATAATACAAGATATCTATATAAGGAGTAAACCAAGATAGAACTTTACAACACTTTGAACTTACAGACTGCTCTGTGATCTTTCTGTGATATGTGCTCCTTGTTAACAAGCTTGAATAAATCAACTCTGAGGGGGTTATTCACTAAAGTCCAAATTGTTGCGTATAGTTGCGAATTCACCAGATAAAGACAGTCGAAATAGGCTGCTACTGTCACAGTCGCGTCTTTATAATGACAACATTGCCACAGTTGCAGCTTTATTATTGGAAAATTGTTGCAATCTTATCTTTAAAAATTTGCCGTGACTTTACAATGGGGAAATTATTGCGGATTTGCTATGGGAATTCGCTGTTTGAGAATTCGACAGTCAAATTCCCACTTAAGTGAATAACCCCTAGACTCCATCCAAGGCTGAAGTTTTTCGATGACTTGTTGGTTAGGAAGTGTTCCTTATACACTCTTATTTAAAAATGGAAAATGTTGAAATATACAGGCTGGAAGGTAATGCAATCTGCACTGGGTACATTTTACATAACTTTCCCTCTTTCATATGTAATGTTGGCATGTATGTATACATTTCTGCAGTACTGTATATACAATATAAGTAAGTATAACTGGATAAGGGAATGATCTTTGCAATTATTGTTGGAATGCAGATAGAGATGCTTGCACTTTTGAAATTGAATAAGTAGAAAAATAATAGAAACAGATTTTCCCTTTAAACACTTTAGCATTGTGCGTTGGGATTACATTGAATTGATGATGTACAGGGGTTAGACAATAAAAGAAGTACCTGTCATTTTAGTGTGGGAGGTTTCATGGCTAAATTGGACCAGCCTGGTGGCCAATCTTCATTAATTGCACCAGTAAGAGCAGAGTGTGAAGGTTCAATTAGCAGGGTAAGAGCACAGTTTTGCTCAAAATATTGCAATGCGCACAACATTATGGGTGACATACCAGAGTTCAAGGGGGTAATTCAGTATACTCCGAACTTACCCTCCGATGCTTTGCCTCTGCTTGCAGACACTGTTATGCGCTAGCTGATGTGCTGCACGCGGACATCAGCGAATGCTTTAAAGGGATTCCAGTGTCGCGAGGCGTCTCGAGTTGAGCCTCATGAGCCACACCGAGACTGGAATCCTTTTAAAGCATTCGTTGATGTCCACGCGCAGAACATCAGCTAGTGCATAACAGTCTCTGCGAGCAGAGGCGAAGCTTCGGAGGGTAAGTTTGGAGTATGCTGAATTACCCCCTTAAAGAAGACAAATTGTTGGTGCACGTCTTGCTGGTGCATCTGTGACCAAGACAGCAAGTCTTTGTTATGTATCAAGAGCCACAGTATCCAGGGTAATGTCAGCATACCTAACAAGAAGGACAAAACACATCCAACAGGATTAACTGTGGATGCAAGAGGAAGCTGTCTGAAAGGGATGTTCAGGTGCTAACCCGGATTGTATTCAAAAAAAATAAAACCACGGCTGCCCAAATCATGTATATGTATACTTGTATATGTCATTCCCAAGACGAATTGATGCTGTATTGGCCGCACAAGGAGGCCCTACATCACACTAATGCTGTAAATTATTGTGGCCTAAAACCAGGTGTTTCAGTTTCATTGTCCAACCCCTGTAGTCGCCATATTTTATCTTGTAATGAAACCATATGCTTCATTTATTTCATAGTAATGCCTTGACTTTCAAGTCAGGGTATTTTGCCCCAATCCCCCAGTGATCAGTGTCAAGGACATTGGCTGTGGGAGGAGTTACTAAAATCACAAAATGGATGCCATGTACTGCTTTCTCTGAGTGACATTTAATGACCGATTTCTGTATCTAGATAAATTGAATAGAGGTTGTGTCTGGGTAATTAAGCTACTAGAAGTTTGGCTAAGCTATATAGTGGCATTTGTTGTGGGCCTTTAGTTTCACTTTAAGTTCCAGCATTACCCCTGCTCTCTGTACTCTTCTGATGTCTTCTTGTCTTGACAGGCAGCACAATCCTCATCACTTCCTCTTCCTGTGAGTTTCACTGAATAGAGCAAGTGCAGTACCAGTTTTACATCAGAAATCTGCTACAGCGCTTGCTATTTTCTGTGAAACACAGAGGAAGTGGAAGAAGAGAGTGCTGCAGCAGCTGTTAAGAGCAGAAGAGATCAAGATTGTAGCAGAGAGAAGGGGAAGCGCTGGATTCTAACAGTGTGATCGGTGAGTAGCTCACCCCTCCATAATCATCCACTAGACATAACAGGTCTATAGTGCTCCTTTAACACTGCAAATCTGATCATGAAGGCAGTAAAAAAAAACTATCCAATTGAAAATGATTACTGGAGAAACTGTATACACCAACAAGTTACACTTACCTGGCAGTGTAACATTGTACTCAGTGCATCCCTCACTCACTGGGTTAGTGACACAGACCTTGTATGTTCCTGTATCATTACTGGGTACAGTAAGAGTCTTTTTCCCATCACTCAGCCGGTGCCTCTCAGACAGGGTTTCTCCATTCCATGTCCAGATAACTGTGGCCTCTTCCCCAGTGTATGTAACATTCAGTGT
>WMED01020499.1:0-12145 GCA_019650415.1 Pipa parva
GTTACACCCCTACAGAGCAGACATATATACTACAGTATTGATTAATGAATTTTGGACTTGATAATTTTTGCATTTTACAGCTTCTGGACGAAGCTCCCCCACTGAAAGTATCACTAGTTATATACCGTATATATTCAGGCTCTGAGAAAATGTGCTTTCGGTTAACATAAATTAGATTAAGACATCAAAAATGGTCTTAAAACGTGTACAAGTTTAACACTGGGTTTATATTTCCTGCTGTATAACATTTAATCTAACTTTTATCCTTTATTATTTTATAAATATAGAATAAAGGGATTCCTGTAAATATGCAGAAATAACCCAAGACAAAATATGCATTGTGAAATGTTTGTTGTTGTTAGCACCTTAAAGACTTTGGCCTTTGCTAAAGATCTCATTTTTTTCCTTGCTTCAACAGTAAAAGATTTATATTGGAGACATGCAAATCATGTATAAACCAGGGGAGTCTAGGCAATTGCCACGCTGAGTGGAAACTTTTATATTAAAAGTTTCAATGTAAAAATGTATGCATACTTTAAACTTTAGGGGATTTTTAAAAGAGAAGTATAGGCTTGATTCATCAAGTGGTGATTAGCTGGAGGAGGGAAGATACTGATGGGTGACTTAAAGCTTATGTAAACCCTGTCTATAAAGAAAGTACCATTTACCTATTGTCATGCAATATAGCAATTTAGAAACTCCTGACTCACCTCTTAATTCAACAGGGCTCAATATCCCCCTGTAACTGTTTACTTTCTCTGAACGATTTCCCTGCTGTGTGTAGCTACGCCCCTTCCTTTCCCTGACTTCCTCTTTCCACAGCCAGATGTTTGAACAGCTTTCATCTGTGCATGCTCAGGGATAGGAACAGGCTTTTTATATGAGGAGAAGGGAAAGTTATTCTACACAACAACGTGTTCTCTGAATAGCTCTATGATGTCACTTGGGAGGCGGGGATTATCGGCACTATACAGGAAGCGCCTATACACAGAATGGCTGTTGGAGCAGGGCTTATTAGACAAAAGGCAAGTACTAGTGATCCTAAAATCATTTTTAGATTTTAATGTTTAAGTTGGTTTTCTATATGTATACATGTCAAGTATAAATAATGATTTATTCAAACTTTTCATACCCTTTAAGCTCCATCGTTGCCCCTGCTCACTGTACTCCTCAGATTCCTTCTTCTCTTGACATACCCTGTGATCTTCTTCACTTCTGCTTCTTCTCAGTTTTGCCGAAAACAGAGTAAGCACAGTAGCACTATTCTGCTACTCCTTTAATAAGGGACCAGTAAGACAAAATAAAAAAAAAATTCCCATTTGGATTGAAATGGCAGCTATTAAAATTCAGCACTTTTAAAAATGTTATCTTTGAAATAGAATTTATGAATTTCATATAACTGCTACTTTTCTCCTTGGCTTTTTTGAGTTATGGTGTTAGAACAATTCCAGTTCCTCAGCGCTACTGCTGCTGAATCTTGTAATCAGAGGCCTGTAGGAAGATTATCTGCAAAGTTATATTTGTATTTATTCATTTATATAGCGCTTATATCTTAGGTTTTTCCTGTGTCACTATTGCAGAGGCTGTTTGTCATTGGAAGTATAAAATCCATTTAACATTTTAAATTTATTAATGCTTCACTGTGCCATACCCTCTGGCAGTACCATCACCCTCACCCTGCTACTGGGCATCAGTGACTTCATTAGTGATGTCCCCAGGAACTCACCTACTCCACTCTAATTTTCTTTGTGCCAATGGTAATCCTGACGTTAAATATCAGGCAGGAAGGAGGACAGGGACCCTGGACTGGGAGCTTGCTGGTTTTCACCAGTAGACTCCTGGTTTGCAAAGCAGGCACTGTGATTTCAGGGAAGTCCTCAAGTTCTACAGCACAGGTCTAAAATAGGGTAGCTCTGCCCGTTGTATGTATGTATGTATATTTTCAATTATAAAGTGCCACTGGGCTACACAGTGCTGTACAATTCAACAATACAATTACAATACAGAAATGGGAAGCACAAGTGAATTAAATTAGAAGCATAAAATCATGGAGATAGATCGCTCTGCTCAAGTGTTAGAGCGTGATTGAAAAAGATTATGGGCACACCCATCTTGCCCAAATGCCCCTGCCCCTTTTAAGCCCAAAAAAACACCCAATTGGTATTATGATTATTTGGTGTTTGTGTTGTGGGCTATTTTTATATTTTGAAGCTTTATCTGAAAGGTTTGAATCCCTGAAGCCTTTTTTTTAGATCATATCAGATATTTTTTTGATTCCAAAAGGGCTACTTGTATGTATATTTTTCTGGAACAATGTTTCATTGTATTCAGCCATTTTCCTATTTTCTTGATAGCATAGCTTACCTGTATATCATGCAATATGTTTGGACATAACTGAATACATATAATACACATTTTACTGTCATTTATTATCACTTTCAATCGAAGCTTTCACTTCAGAAACGAGGTCTTAAAAGTATTTCTTAATTGCATTTCCAGCCACATCATATATTTTCCTTTGGGCATCCGCTAAGGTAATGCCTTTTCTTTATTTTTTTTCCCACGTTGCAGTTGTATTAACCTTGACAAAACAAAAGATCATCTGCTTTTCAGATTTTTTTTCTTGCCTATAGGCACACAAGTTATCAGCCTGGTATCTTTTTACTTGTAATCATTCTGGAATTAATGGCATCATCTTGCTAAAAATACTACCCATTGATATGTATCCTTCTGGCAAACTTGATTGTACGTATTATTGGTTATGTGTAGTAAGGAAACACTAACACATGCACATCTATAGTTTCATATATATAGTGTACGTTTTGGCACACTTACTCAATTACACTATCACAAACACACAAAGGACTGCCATGCAATGCGATACACATATGTGAGTGTTACACACACCTAATACTTAACTCACTCAAAAGGTAAACATTTGCACTCACTAGTAAACTAAGGAGTGGAGAAACTGCAGGATTTTCACCATTTTACATGCCCTGCGCTGTTTAAACAGATATTTAATGGATATTCACTATTGAATTGAAGCTTGGAACTTCTTTAATACAAGTTGGGTAAAAGTAAAAAAAACAAATTAATTAAATGTGTCAAATCTGCAAGAAGTTTCCTAAGAAAGTCACCAATCAGGTAGGTTTCCTTTTAAGTTACTCATGCTACCAGCTGCTTATTGTACATAATAAATTAAAAATAGAAAAGAAATAAACTATCCCAATACTCAGTGATGCAATGATCTTTTAGAGTCACATTTGGCCAACTCTTGATAGTCAGGGTTGGAAAGTAATGTAAAATATTTGTAGGACCCTACACGTTTACCTTTTTTTGAGGAGGAGGTAGAAGAAAATGGGGTAAATGCAATGGAGCGAGTAGTTCCCCATCCAAATTTTAGTCTGTTGGGGGATACTTGTATAATTATGCAAATTATTTGTGACCCCAACCTCTTCAGTTTTGGGAGGACATAAAACAGTACAGTTGGGGGATATATCATTTGATGTTATGTGTACCACAGCTTTTAGAGTGGGAAACTTTATTTCTAAACTATTTAAGTTAAAACAAAAAAAAAAAACTTGTCAAAAAACTCCTTTTTGCTGTAACTGGTGGGAAAGGGCAACACATGTTTCTATAGAGGATACCCTTATAAAGTCCATGAGGCACCTGCTATATTTTTGTTACCAACCCTTTTGCATTAAGTTGGTGAGGGAAGCAGTGGACCACCAGACTAATTACATTTCACCTTTAGGCTAGGTTCACACTATCTGATTTTCAGCTGAGTTTTTCTTAATTAGGCTCATTATTGTCTATGGTGCAAAACAGAATAGCCTGTATGAATTATCCTAGTGGAAACAATGGATATTGTTTTTTCAAACGCAGCTGAAAATCAGCTAGTGTGAACCCAGCCTTATGCATGGGAGAACCTCATACTAAAGGTGCATTTAAGAAACCAAATTTGGTTTTGATGATTTACTCTGTACCAGAAGTACAGTAACATTTAAACTCAACTCGATATGTTTGCGGTGCTTAAATCCCCTTCAGTAACTTAAGGCCAATGACTTAAGGCCAATACAGGTGCTAAAAATTTAATATAGCATCTAGCAAATAGCCATGCAATTTTCTCCACTTTTGAATTCCCTGTGTGTTACATTGTGTCAGCTTCTTGAATGGGGTCAGGATAATTTTTGGTTATTTCTTCTAAGGTTTAACAGTCAGCAACATGCATGTGGCCAAACATGTATCTGATATTGCAAACCTGCCAGTTGCTTAAGACTGACAGTCAAATCACGAACTTATGAATATAACTGATCTATTGAAGAGAATGTCGGTGAGAGAAAGTGGATTCTGTTAGAAATTATAAGTGGAAATTAAGTATTGTCTATAGCAAAAAATAGTACTTAGATTTTAAAATGTCTTTATTGTTTCGTGAAGGATTTCTGAGAAGTTTTATTTATGTAGCCCAAACACTATTTTAGTAACTCCTAATCCAGTTTACTCTTCTGGTTTTTATTATTTTATTTTATTTTTATGGAGATGAAACAAAGCTGTACAGGATATTCAGAGTGAGATCATTCCAGCAACCCACAAAGTGGAAATATAACCTATCCCCTGCTAATAATATCTCATGACCTAAAGCCTGATGCTTTGATAGATTCTCATAGAATCTCCTAGCTTTACTAGACATCTACCTCTATTACTAAATTCAAGCAGCTAAAAGAGGTTCCCCTTTTAATGAGAAACCTTATTTGCCCTTGTGAAAATGCACTAATGTTCACCATGGAATCAGTTAACCATCTGCTCTTCCAGAAATCTAGGAAATAATTCCGATCATTTTGGTTTCACATCTGCAGAGTAGAGTGTAAGTTCACCAGGACAGAGACTTCTTTTCTCATGCTTCAGTCCTCGCACTTCTATGTTAAAATGATATTGTTGGCATATTTACTGGCAATATACAAATAAAGATTCATATGAGCCGTATTGTGCTTCTCAACATCTGAATTAAATACAAATAAATCATTTCATCAACATTTTTAGTCATTTCAAAAGTATAGAGAAAGCTGTAAAAAAAAAAAAAAGGACCATATCCATTTAATAAAGGGCTCTTCAGCCCAAACCGTGTCACGATGCACTCTCTGGATCAAAATTTGCTTTTAAGCTATGCTGATCTTTTTTTCCATAGTTTTTTTATATTAGTAATAATTTGTGATACAGTGATGGATGCACTGGAGTAGCAGTGATCTTGATTTAGAGAAAACCCAGAAACCAGTCTATGTTTGTGATTTCTAAGACTTTAGACATTTAAGGCCTTAGTACATATATATTAGCCAAGAAGAAAGTGCACCCTATATAATAAAACATACTTTTGCTGCCTTAGAAATGTAACGACAATCTTATCATCTATTAGTGTCGCTTAGCAATATAGATTTGTTGTACTTGCTAACATTTTTCAATGTTTAAGAATAAATTATGCCACCCTCCCTATTCATTAACTCGCTGCTCTTTTTGATAGACAATTTCTGTTACAGACAAAATTCTGTACTGCCCATGATACAGCAGGAGGGTTGGCATGTATTGTTACCATTTATTCCCATTACCTTCCTTCATTCATCACTTTGATTTATGTATTTCTCACCCCTAACATTTTAGGACTCTTTTGCACCATACTGCAGTTTCACTATAATGTTTTGTTTGCTGTCCAGTATTTCCTTTGTTTCAAATGAAAAGCAAACAAATCACAAACATCTTGTGGAAATTAAAATTTTAACAGGCAATTGATTAGATATTCCTAGCGGTGATCACAAAACAATTAGTATTTACCAGTGTGCAAATCATTCAGATGTCGCATAATTAAAAAAAAAAACAACCTAGATTGCAAAGTAATTTCAATAATCTGTAAATATTACTTTCAAAATAACAAATGAGTCAAGTGTAGTAATTCTAATTTAGGTCTATATATCAAGAACTAGCCAGACTACATCTGAAGGACACATGATGAAATAACTAAAAGCACTCAAAATATACTTTGCTGTAGGTTCTCCTCTGCCAGATGTGTTCTTCATATGTGTTTTATTACAATAAAAGAGGAGTTAATTTCATTATAATGTAACATGGTTATAAATGTTGTGTCACTACTTACTAATACTGAAAATTGCTATGAACTAGCTCATTTCTACTTGATTTTCCTAAGATAAGAATTGCTATTTTTTTGGAAATAAGTTTTCAAATCAGGTAAAAGTGTGTGTGTGTGTGTGTGTGTGTATATATATATATATATATATATATATATATTTGATGAGAGACAGAATAATCCTGGTTCCACACTGAGTTATTTCCTGTGTGGGTGAAGGTCTGTCCACCCGCACACTGCATTGCATCACCAAGCCTTATCAGTTGGAATATTTTTGTACAAACAGTTTCCCCAGATAAATATTTCACATTTGTATTTAATTAAAATCATACTGTTTGGACGATATAACATTTCTATTTTTTTCCCCTTAGAGCAGTTTTATCACGAATACTGCTTTAACCTTGACAAGCAGTGTGGCCTCTACCATTCATACACATTGAATATTTAGGCTTTTGCCACAGTTGTCATATTTCCATTAAGTGATTTTTTTGCAGGTGCAAAATGCATTTAAAACAAGTTCCAATTCACTTACCTGTGAAAAGTCATTTCCCACTCTAGAAACTGTTTTCAAAGAGAAAACCATCCAGTGAAAAGATGACAACCATTAGCTTAAGGCCAACTGATCTGATTATTTTCTGCGCAGTGTCAAGGTAAGTCTGGCCCATCTTCCTCAATGGGAACTCAGTCCTTCACAGAGGAAGTGTTTGATGCTTAGCTGGGCAGAGCATATGTTTCTCTACAGAAAAGAGTCTGATCAATTTTTTTTATTCTGGGTAATTTTATTAAGAGGTAAACTACTTTGAGCTCTGACAAAGATATTTTAATTCTATTCACTCTAAAAAAGGAAACATTTCTAATGTTCCAAATGTTTTTATAACAGAAACTATGAAACAATAATACTGCAAAAATGGCACAATACCTGATCTAGGATATATATATCATATAATTAATTAAAGGTGGAGAACAAACCAGGGCTAATTTTTAGCAAAGTCTTGAACTTTCATTGGATCATGTGACCAGAAATTTGCCATTAACAATACAGTGCTGCTTGTAATTCACCATAGTTTCATTGTGAGGTACCATATTTTTCACTCCGTAAGATGCACTTTTTTCCCCCAAAAGTTGGGGGGGAAATGCCGTGCGTCTTATGGCATGAATGTTCCTTTTCTTCAGCTGCTATGGGGCATGGGGGGAGTGGAGGGGGGGTGCCGGTATGCCAGCAGCTCCCCAGCTCCCCCTCCCGCACGCCCTGCAGAAGCTGAATTTGGAGCACTCACTTTCCTCCAGTGATCTACTTCCTCTCAGTGCTTCTCCACACTGAGGTAAGTTGAGTGAGATGGCGCTTCTCTCTGTCTTCAGCTTATTGTCAGCAGTGAATAACGGCAACAAGAGCCAAAGGCACCAAGAAGCGGCATCGCACTCAGGTTACTTCAGTGTGGAGAAGTGCTGAGAGGAGGTGGCTCGCTGGAACGCTGGACGAAGGGAAGCAGGCAGGGGAGGGATGGCAGGCAAGCAGGGGAGGGAGGGCATGCAGGGATGAATGGCAGGCAGGCAGAGGAGTGGTATATTTTATTAAATATTTTTGCACACCATTTGGTTCAGAATTTTTTTTTCTTATTTTCCTCCTTAAAATCCTAGGTGCATCTTATGGTCAGGTACATCTTATGGAGCGAAAAATACAGTAAATGTTTTGCTGGGGGGGAAGTGAGCACTTATTCTTTGAAAAGTTGTAACTCCTGTAAATATCACTACTGGAAACCAGTCTTTTTCATCAAACATGGAAATGAGGAAAAATAAATAGATTAAGAAAAAAAATCGCAGCAACACCACCTCAGAAAACGAAAGAAAAAGAAAAAGCATTACAAACAATCACATTGCTAATGTGAAACCCTCTAAAAAGCCTAGAAACAAACGGAAATGATCTAAAAAGCACCATGAATGTTTTTTTTCAGATACCAGAGTATCATAAAGATCTTTGCACACTTTTTTCATTTTTAACAAATCCCCCACTTAAAATACATCATTTTTTGCATACATTTTGTTTATATTTATTTCCTTTATTTGCATACAAATAATAATATTTATATTATTATTTAGTGAAAACAATAGACTCTGGGTGAAATTTATTAAAATCGAAAATATTGATACGCGATATTTTTGTGATATCAGCTGAATTTTACTGATATTGTGATATCAATATTTCCAATATCGCCATATTGTGATTTGCCGATATCGATATCGTGAAAATATCCCCATATCGAATTTTAACAATATTACGGATTTTTCCATAGAAATGAACAGGCTAGCAGATTTCAATCGAATTTCGATATTGCGATATCTGTAATATCTTTATCGCGATATCGGTAATACAATATCACGATATCGGAATACGGCCGATATCGGTGATACAGAAATCGCAATATCGGTAAAAATCGGCCGATATCGCGATATCGATATTTTCGATTTTAATAAATTTCGCCCTTTAGTTTTCAATGAAAGAATAGTGGACGTATTTTTAAAACTGAAGGTATTTACATTTTCTTTGGTAGACAGATGACATTGCCACACAAAATTAAAAAGCTAATATGTAAACAGCGCCCATGGGAAGGTGAGAGGAGACATGCAAATCACACATTTATACCCCTGTGGCCAATTACACATCAGCTGGTTTACTGAGCTTAAAACTCAGAAACATACGGTATATGCAACCTGCAGTCATGTTCTGGTCATAGTACGCCTTAGTGCAAGATATGTATTAATGCTGTTACTTATTGCTATACCCTGTAAAAGTTACATTTTTCATTAAAAATGTAAAGTATGCAATGAGAATTATAGACTTTGGAGCATATTTAATAAAGGATGAAAAGCATTACAACATATTTTTCCATCATTGTCACATTTTGTTCATTGTTCTAATTATTTTATTTAGGATCCTCTAGTGTTTTACTTTCACTTAGAGAATTTTTGTTGAATTTGCATTAAAATGGATTGAAAACCATTTGAATTGTTGGAAATGGATTGAAAATTGCAAAACTGCATTTGTTGCAATGTCATTTTTGATTCTTTGTATATAGCGGAATAGCAAAAAAATTGGGTGAAAAAATCAAAAAGATGGAAGCAGATACTGTATTTCAGTTACTAGGCACCTACTTAGTTATTCAAGTTACTCTGATGCTTATACTTTTTTAAAATAGTGATATGCAGACATACCTATATAGGATAATTGATCAACAGAGACCAGGGGTGTTGTTCACTAAGGTGCAAATTCGACTGTCGAATTCACAAACAGCGGATTCCCATAGCAAATCTGCTACAGTTTCCCCATTGTAAAGTCACAACAATTTTTTAAAATTAAGAATGTGACAATTTTCCCATAATAAAGTTGCGACTGCAGC
Organism: Pipa parva; assembly: GCA_019650415.1. Lineage (NCBI taxonomy): Eukaryota > Metazoa > Chordata > Amphibia > Anura > Pipidae > Pipa > Pipa parva. Next base: position 9,532 of record WMED01020499.1, read on the forward strand.
AATATTCTCATAAAGATGCGACTGTGACAGTAGCAGCCTATTGCGACTGTCTTTATCTGGCGAATCCACACCTATACAGAACAATTCAGACATTAATGAATAACCCCCCAGATGTCTAGTAACCCATACTAACCAATCAGCTGGTAGCATTCACTAGTACAGGGGAATGAGAATTCTGAAAGCCAAGTTCTGATTGGTTGCTATGGGCTACTAGAGCTCTGTAAGTGATTACACCTGTTGATGAATTCTCCTGTTAGTTTTTTATACTGCAGAGCTACTGCAAGAGCTACATTCCTATTATGTCTACATAATACATTCCTATTATGTCTCAGTAAATTGTAAGAGCTTAACAGGGCCCATTGTTAACTGTTATGTCTTTGTTGACTGTCTGCACAAACAAATATAAAAATGCTGTGTTTCTATACATTTATTCCATTGTACATATAAAAGTGTACATCATATTTAGTTTTTTTATCGAGTGTGTTTAGTGCACACATATAATATTGCCCACATTCCCAAACATTTGTTGCATGTACTAGTGACCTGACTTATGCACGCACAGCCTAAGAAAATACATTGCATGGTTCTCCTCCAACAGTTAAGGGGGTAATTCAGGAAAGTGTGAACTTACCTGGCGATCCTTCGATTCACATCGCCAAAATGGTTATGCGCTCGCTTCTATCCTGCACTCGGACATCAGCAAACGCATTAAAGGTATTCCAGTCTTGCGAGGCAACTCGAGTGGTCACGAGGTGAGGCGAAGTACCTTTAAAGCATTTGCTGATGTCAGTGTGCAGGACAGAAGCGAGCGCATAACCATTTTGGCGATGTTAATCGAAGGATTGCCAGATAAGTTCGCACTTTCCTGAATTACCCCCTTAAAGTGAGGTATTACAAAAGCAACATTCGGTTGATTTTAGTTTGTATTTATAATGGGCAAAATTTATTAAAATAGAAAATATTGATATCACGATATTGATATTACTGAATACTGAATTATTTTTTTATCGATATTGCTGATATAGGATTTTCCATCGAGATTATGGATTTTCCATAGAAATATGCAAATTTAAAGTTTTGGTCGAATTCCGATATCGCGATATTGATATTACCGATATCGAAAAACATCCAATATAGGCAATACCGATATCACAATATCAGTAAAATAGTTCAATATCGCGATATCAATATTTTCAATTTTAATCAGTTTCACCCATAATCTCTTGCTGTTTCTGCCATGTGTAAATAACTTACTAGTGCAGAAAAAGCTATTACATTTTAATTTTTTTTTTTTAAAAGATACCCAAGACGTCTGTTACTTTCTGTTGGTCAGATGTCTGGTTTGATGTATGAGGAGGTCCTTTAGTCCTCACCCCTGATGCTTTCATCTAAACAGTTTCCTTCTTTGTAGCAGGAAAGGAAGAGAATATTAAATAGAGATCAGATAAGCAATGTGTGCTTCTACTGTGTCCTTCTCAAAGAAATACAACGAAATAATACGAAATAATCTTGATGATGTGTAGTTGTTCTTATAAATAAGTGGGAAGAAAGCTGAATTGCCAAAAGGAATAAAATAAAAATACATTCATCAGCGCAGCAAATGCATGTGTGAAATCGTTTGTAGAAATCAAAAACATATGTGTGCAATTCTGAAAAAGCGTCCATCAAAGAGAGAAAAGCAAAGCAGACATTCTTGTAAAATGACATTTTATTTGGTTATTCTTTGTTAATTTTTTTTTGCGGTAACTACGGTAATACTTGTTGGCTGTTAGAGGTTTAACAAACTAAAAAATCTAGAAGTTCTTGGCAAACTTTTATGACAATATTCAGAGAAGCCCTGAAGCACTTTACATTGCATACTTTTTTTTTAAGAGCATTTGATTGAGCTTGATAGACAGGTGTCTTTTTTTTCCAGTCCTAAATCACTGTTAGTAGTTATTTCATAAGTGATCCAAAACATTTGCATACCAACCTACACCCTTTCGCTCATGCTCATGCATGCAAACAGAAATGCACACACCAATTCCTTCACATTTCTTAAGCTCAGTAGAAGAGCTCCAGTTATTGTATCCAAATCATTACCGAGCATCATTTACTGCATTCCAATAGAATCTCACTGTAACATGTAACATTCAAACTATTCACAGTGAAGAATGACCAGTTACTTTATTAAGTATTGATTTGACTCATGCAGTACTCTATCAAAGTAAATACAGATACATAATTCATCTGCAACTACACTATTTGACAAGCCTGAAACAGGAACTTTGCATTTGAATCTCATGAACTGTCCAAACACAAGAACCATGATCTTTCTAACTACAAACACAGACTGTTATTTTTAATAAACTGTATTAACCTTATCAAAAACTGTCATTTATGTTTTGTATCATAACACACCTTTTTTTCTTGGCATGTTAAGAGAACTTCTGGAAAATAATTATGTCTTAATTTCATGTAGGAGTTGTGTTTTCCTATATATTATTTAGATATGCATGGGGTAACGAATATTACAGAACATTAGAGAATGGAAGATTTTTTTCTACCTCTCACTAGCTACAGGGGTTAGACAAAAAAACTGAAACACCTGTCATTTTAGTGTGGGAGGTTTCAT
>WMED01020500.1:0-10727 GCA_019650415.1 Pipa parva
CTCCTCTTTGCACAGAGGGAGTCAGCTAAGACTCCCTCTGTGTCAGATCCAGCTCTGCACTGACAAACAAAACGCCTGATGGAGCGCAGAACCGGGGGCCGCAAACTAGCATCCCGAGGGCCGTGAGTTTGAGACCCCTGGCCTAGACTGCTGCTCCTATTGTTGGCCATTTTCTGGTCTTCACTTCCCACATCTATATATTTTTATTCAGTTTCTTATTCTCTGTCTAAAATGGCAGTTTTAATATAGGACTTATTTACTTCTTCTATAGTTCTCACATGCATTCCACATGTTTACAACATAGGTTTCTTCTTGAGATCTACCAGCAGTTTCAGGCCTTGAGATATGCAGTGGAAGAAATCAACAGAAGATATGACCTCTTACCCAACAGTACTATTGGTTACTATGTTTATGACTCCTGTTCTTTACTGCGAAGTGAGTTGGAGGGAACCCTTTGGATGTTGACTGGTCAGAATCAGGTGATACCAAATTATCGTTGTCAGGAAAGCCCTCCTCTTGCTGCTGTAATTGGTCACTCAAAATCTTCTTACTCCATCCTCATGGCTCATATACTGGGTCTGTATAAATACCCACAGGTAGGAAAATAGATTTTTTTTTTCTTTTAATTATTTACTGCTATTTATTTGAATCAATGGGTTTTATTTTTTTTTTTCAACAAAGAATCTGTGCAATGTACATTTTTTACATATTTCTAAATACCATTAAAGACAATAATTATTTTATATAATTTATGTAAAATGGATTTTAGATGTAAACTAAAATAATAAATATAAAAATAAATTCGAAGTTGCAAACAAATAAAAAGCTAAACTTAATAAGGAAAAACAGATAAGAAATATAGTGTTTCTTGTCTCCTATTAGAGCAGTCATTAAAGGTTACAAAAGGCTTTTGATTTTCATTTAGTATATTTTTAAATCAAATTTTTATTGACAAGGATTCTCCACACCAAAACTTGTAAGAAACATGACAATTGATTCCAGGAAAGTCATCCTAGGGACAAGATCAGTATGCCCCCTGGTGATGAGAGTCATGGTCCTTCTGGGTGTAGCTTTGTACTTATTTTTGTGTATAATTATAGTATAACAGGGGAGTGTTTAGGTTTCCTAAGGGTGTACATAGCCTTACTCATGCTAGCTAAGCATCATAGACTTAAATTAATTCTCACTGTGTCACCAAATTTTGGCTATTTCCATATTTAATTAGTTAAGACTCAGTTAATTTTTACTGCATTATGTATTATTCTATCAATAGATCAGTTGCTATTCTACAAGCTCTCTTCTGAGTGACAGGGCACAGTTCCCTTCCTTCTTTAGAACTGTCCCAAGTGATGCCTTTCAGTCCAGAGGACTGGCCCAGCTGGTGCTGCACTTCAAATGGACATGGGTAGGACTTGTAGCATCCAAGGATGATTATGGCTATGAGGGAATTGAAATTATCAGACAGGAAATTTTAAAGGGAGGAGCTTGCATTGCCTACACAGTATATATTACAACCAACATGGACTACAAAAACATTGCAAACACTGTAAAAATGATTCATGAATCAACTGCTAAGGTCATCATAGCCTTCACCATTGACAACTACTTAATTCCACTTCTGGATGAGATGCTGGAGAAGAATGTATCTGGAAAAGTATTTATTGCCAGTGAAGCATGGTCCACTTCAACTGTTCTACCGGTTGCTAAATACTCTTCATTGCTTTCTGGAAGCATTGGGTTTGCCTTTCAAAGTTCAACAATACAAGGTTTTCAAGGGTACCTTAACTCAATGAATCCCTTCAACACTCCAGTAGGAACTTGGTCAAAATTATTCTGGGAATCAGCTTTTGAGTGCAAATTTTTGGACAACTCATGCACTGGAAACGAAAGCCTAGAGGATTTTCGCAATGACTATAATGATGTATCACAGCTACGATATTCCTACAATGTTTACAGCACAGTCTATGTTATAGCGAAGGCCCTGGATGATCTCAGTCATTGCCAAACTTTAAATGGTCCAGTAATTGATGGAAAATGCCCATACTTAGGAAAATTTGAACCATGGCAGGTAATGGTATTCACAACCATATATGTGGTTGAAATATATGGCAATTTCATAATGTTGTGCTGATTGATAAATGGTTCAAAAATGTTCAGAAAAAGCAAAAGATGTAGTGGGAAAAATGATTTTAACTGTATTTGTCCCTTAATAAACGTACCTTTTAGAGCAATTGTAGCAAACTGTCAATGTTTATAACTGCACTGCAACTCTACAGAATTATTGCAATATTTAATTGTTCAAAGTTACCAAAACTGAGTGAAGCTAGTTGTCCCCACTCCTCCCTAGTTTTAACAGTCCTCTACCCTATCCATCCTTTCCCCCATTAAAACTGCACCCTCCCCATTTAGATGTAGCACATCCCTACTGAACACCCTGCAACCAACAGAGAAGTGGGTCAAATTCTCCAAAAACTCAAATCCCTCTTTCTTATACCACTTGTGTATCTCCCTAATCTCCTGCTGCCTCACTGGTGTCCTGTAATACATTTTTAATAAAGCATTTACATATAAAAGATCAGCAAACCAACTGTTCTGATTATGTTGGCATCTGATTCCCACTGCAAAAAGGTGATTAGAGGAACAAGGAGGAGATTCTGTGGCATGTGTCCTTCCTGGGCAGGGTGAGGGTGGTGTAGAATTGGTTGCAGGTTTATCTGAGATTTGTTGCAGTTTTAACCATGTCCAGTAAAATTGCAACTATCTAGTGTATACAATTATTACCAAATTTTAAACTGCTACAGAGAGCACACATGCAGTACTCAAACCAACAAGAGCTAAATATATGGAGTAGGGTGACGGAAAAGAAGCTTCAATTAAATAAATTAAAGGGGGATTAATGATGCATGTTTTCCAATATTACTTACTTTGAACTTTTTATTTTAATTGTAACTATTTTCATTATTGCAATTTTTAACATTTGTTTCTTATCTGTATTCCCATTGGTTTTCCTTGGGGAGAAAATATCCTCATCATTACAGGAAAAATATATATACAGTATATACCCTGTTTTCTCTTCTTGCCATCCTTCTGCAGCTATTCCATTATGTTAAGAAAGTCCGCGTAAGGCTGGACAACAAAAGAGAAATTTACTTTGATAAAGATGGAAACCCGCCAGCTGTTTATGATATAATGAACTGGCAGCCTAGGTCGGACGGTACCATGAAGCAAGTGAAAGTGGGAAGTTACGACACTCTGGATATTTCTACAGAGTTGTTTGACATTAATTCAAGCTCACTATGGTGGGGGACTGGGAAGAAAGAGGTAGGAGACCTCGTCTCTGTCTTGACCTAAAGGTTAATTTGAAGGAAATCGTATACATTTTGGGTGTGATACTGTATTTATTTTTTGTATTTTTTGTTTCTAAGATCCCAGTCTCTGTTTGCAGTCAGAATTGCCAAGCTGGATTCAAGAAAACAGCGAAGAAAGGAGAGCCTGTGTGTTGCTTTCAGTGTGTTCCATGCGCCCAAGGAGAAATCTCCAATCAAACTGGTGAGTTAATCCAGGACGAAAAGAGAATTTGGTTCAGGGGTTCTCAAACTTGGCTCAGTAGATGGATCGCACATAGAAACAAACAGTCTTCATTTAATATGTTTCTGCGCCTTGCCAATTTTTCATCGCGCTGCCACTGAATGCCGATTCTTTACCTATACACAGTGCTCCAAATGTGCACAAGGTAAGGAAGAAGTCTGAGGAATAAGTGTGCCCACCACTGTGGCTCACCCTACGCCACTGGGGGGGGGGAGACTTCACCTTCACACAACTCTCTGCTGTCCCAAGAATGTCTTTGAAACATCTGTGCCCTGTGAGTAGATTTACAAGGAGCACTTGTAATGTGCGCATGCACGGGTAATTCATCAAGCATGTCTGCCGCTGTAATGAGTTTGGCAGTGCGCTTTGTGTTGCATTCACCATTTTAACTTAATCAGATTGAAGTAGAGAATTGGGGGATGATGGCAGGGCTCCTACTGTCCTACTGTCTATACCACATTACACAAGAGATGGCTACGCAGTCACATCTTCATTATGGAAATCCTCTGTTTAGTGAATAAGGAGTAAAGAATCAGGGAGTAGCAACTCAAAGTGATAAGAATTCACTTCAACAGTCAAATTCTCACTTTGATGAATATTTAGACTGAAATTACAAGTGCCTACATTACAGATCATTACAGAGCTCTCTCAGATACGAAATGCTGTCTAAAACACAAGACCTACCGCTGAAACATTTACTGACCAGACAGTAAGTGCTTAGAATATCTTGTTGGTGTAACAGAAAGCATATTAAACTCATAATAGGCTTCTTTCCTTTGTTATTGTGTTTGAATCTACTCAGTATGTTCTATTGATGGGCGTCCTCTTCCTCTGCTAAGCTGCAGTACTTTCTCACATCTACATTAATCTATAATCATCTGTAATCTAGACTCCAACTCTGTCAAAGAACCTTCTCTTCTCTTGTTAAATGCCTGAAACATTCTACTGCAACCCATAACAGATCTCAACCCGTACTGCCACTTTCTTAAAGGCGCTTCACATGACCATTTCCTAGGATCCTTTAATACTCCTCTTGTATTTCTCTTTTGCTCCATATCTATACAAAGGCTCTTATATACCTCGGGTCACTTTAAAAAATTGGATCTACCAGCATAGACCTCAGAAAATTGCAAAAGTAGCTGCTTCTTCTTCTCCTCCAGATGACTACAAAATGGGGATCCCCAGTTCCCACACTCATAGAATGTATTTAGATGACGAGACAGGTTAGGAAAAAAGGATCCATGAGGAGCCCAGTGGGTTATACCACATATTATAAGGAAGAATAACAACTTTATAAAGTGAGGATGCCCATGCATCATTATAGGAAATCCTATAGAAATAGATTGTAATATGATTCTTTTCAGAAGCACTTTGGTTTGTAGATACTCAAAGGGGGGTTATTCACTAAGAAGTGAATTCGACTGTCCAATTCTCAAACAGCCGATTCCCATAGTAAATCCGCTACAATTTCACCATTGTAAAGTCGCAACAATTTTTTTTAATGTTAAGATTGCAACAATTTTCCCATAATAAAGTAGTGACTGTGACAATATTCTCATTATAAAGATGCGACTGCGTCAGTAGCAGCCTATTGCAACTGTCTTTATCTGGCGAATTCGCACCTATATGCAACCATTTGGACTTTAGTGAATAACCCTCATAGTGTCCCCAGTAAATTCCCCTTATCTATATAAGGTGAAAAGGCGAAAATATGGCCAAATTATTGACTACTTGATGAGGAGAATCACTTGAGACCACTTATGGGTTTGATGTCAACTTAACTCACTACACCTACTTTATAAAACATAGGCATGTGAAAGGTAGTGGGAACTGAACAACGTTAACCTTATTTGGGCCGTGATTTCAGAACCTTAATCAAAATTTCAATATTTTCAGATTCCACTGAATGCTGGACATGTCCCTGGGACATGTGGCCTAACAACAACAGAGACCGATGCTTTCCAAAACCCACGGAATATTTATCATATGAGGATCCACTGGGAATCACCCTGGTATCTATCAGTATTCTGTCTTCTGCAGTCCCAATTTCCATCTTTCGCCTTTTCATTCATTATAAATCCACTCCAATTGTCAGAGCCAATAACTATTCTCTAAGCTGCGTTCTCTTAGTATCTTTATTTTTCTGCTTTCTTTGTGCTTTGGCTTTTATTGGTTACCCCCGACCTGAAAATTGCCTTCTACGTCAAGTGGCATTTGGACTTATCTTTACACTCTGTGTTTCCTGTATCTTGGCTAAAACTATTATAGTTGTTTGTGCCTTCATGGCTACTAAACCAGGAAGCAGCCTCAAAAAATGGACTAATCCTCGTGTTCCCTACATGATTATTATAAATGGAACACTTGTACAATTGTTTTTGTGTGTCATTTGGTTGTCATTGTCCCCTCCTTTCCCCCAGTACAATATTGAAGCCAAACCTGGAATCATTGTTGTAGAATGTAATGAAAACTCTCCAGTTGCCTTCTGGTGCATGCTGGGATATCTTGGCTTTTTGGCCACTGTCAGTTTCACTGTTGCATTTCTGGCCAGGAGACTTCCTGACAGCTTCAATGAGGCCAAGTTAATAACGTTCAGCATGTTGGCCTTCCTCAGTGTCTGGGTGTACTTTATCCCAGCATCCTTCAGTGCACAGGGCAAATACACAGTTTCCATGGAAATCTTTGCAATTCTGACTTCCACCTGGGCTCTCGTGGTCTGTATGTTCCTTCCCAAATGTTTCATTATATTGTTCAGACCCAACATGAACACTAAAGAAACCCTCATGGGAAAAGACAAAGGAAGAAAATAATTGTAATGATATTGACTAAATTAGAACTTTTCAGTTTTCAATGGCTTTAATCACACATTTACGATGTATCTTTATCTTGTTTATTTAAATATTGTACTAAATGACTCCGAATCACAACAAAGTGATATGTAGCTGGAATTCTTCAACGATGGGTTTGAGATCACTACACAAATAAAGAAAAAGTGCCTAATATTAAAATAATAGAATTAACACTCTATCCTATCATGCCATACCCAGTATCTGGTTAATAAGTGTCAGTGACTCTTTATTTCTGCCAATGAGAAACATTTATTAGAAACAACAGATAATTTTATAAACTCAATTCAGTGACATTAACCTCAATGTTCTAGACTACCACTGGAATACACTAAAATCATTAGTTAATCAAACCACTACCACTTAAAATGTAAATGGTATATATATTGCCCAAAGTCCACAAGAGACTACATAATCCACCAGGCAGACCTATTGTGTCTGGCATAGGCTCTCTCAGTGAACCATCTTGCGAGTATATTGACACCTACTTGCAACCACATGTGCTCACTCTCCCATCATATGTCAGAGACAACAGTGATTTTATTCTTAAAATCAAAGAAATTCCTGTCCATGATGATCACATCTTGGTCACCTGCGATGTGGAGTCGCTATACACATCAATACCACATGGCAGAGGGCTACAGGCTTGTAAATATTTCATGGACATGGAAACCACTGAAAACATCAGACAGAATGAATTTGCATTAGTGTTGCTGGACTATGTACTTAGCCATAATTATTTCTTGTTTGACAACAATATATATTTAAAAATGGCAGGAACAGAAATGGGGGCGAAATGCACCTCCTCTTATACAAATTTATTTCTGGGATGGTGGGAACGTGAGCAAGTGTTTAGAGAGGACCTAGAATTTTACATGGCCCATGCAGACATTTGGCTGAGGTTCATCGATGACATCTTTCTCCTATGGCGTGGTCCTACTGATCTCTTACAGGATTTTCTTGAGATAATAAATATGAATCAATTTAAAATCCATTTGACTTATCAATATTCCACAGTGGCCGTGGATTTCCTGGATGTGTCGGTCAGGAAGGGACCTGACGGTTCCCTGCTTACTGATCTGTACAGGAAATCTACGGCCACCAATAGCCTTTTATCGTACCACAGTTTCCACCCTTTGCATCTGAGAAACTCTATCCCAAAGGGACAGTTTCTTAGACTCAGGCGGAATTGTACATTGGACCAGGACTACAGATGTAGGGTCACAGAATTAGAAAAAAGATTTTTAGAACGACAACACCATAAAAATGTTATCAATAAGGCTAAGAAGAATGTACATAAATTGTTAAGTAAATGGGTACATATAAATCCATCAGTGACCGCTAGGAAAAGCAAATCATTAAGAGATTTACTAGTGACCAGTCACTTTGAACGGGCTAAAGTACCTCTGAATAGGGGATTTAGAATCAAGGGTTGTTTTCCATGTGGTAATTTCAAGTATTGTAATTACATACTCAAGACAGACACAATTTTGGATTGTTTGAACCTTAAGAGTTTTGCAATAAGGCACTTCATTAATTGCAATACTACAAATTGTATCTACGCCATAATTTTCCCATGCAATAAATTTTATGTGGGCAAAACAATCCAGAAATTGAAAGAACATCTTGGACATCACTTGTCTAATATTCGCCTGGCTGAAAAACATCAAAGTGAATCTAAGCCACTCTCATCCTTGGCCTCACACTTCCTGTTACAACATGGAAGTAGCGCAAAAGGCCCTAAATGTATAGGCATAGACAGATTGGTCCCAAATAGGAGAGGTGGAGATTTCAATAAGAATTTATTGCAGTTGGAACTGAGATGGATCTATAAACTTAATAGCAAAGCACCAGTTGGAATTAATGAGGAAATGGATTTTATGTTGTTCATTTAATTTTTTAAAAATATATTATTTGAATAAAACTCATTTCTTCTTTCTACAGTCTGCATTATATTTTAGATCCTTCTTGCGTTTTGTATTTTTGGATTCTTTGTGAAGAATTTGGTGTTTGTCAAATTCATTTATCATCACGAAATCATTATTTCATCTCATCACATAAAGTTGTGGATTAAGTGTTGTGCATGAATGACAACATCTCCTCTATATTATATTATGGTTTTTCCAGTTCTCTGAGAAGAATTCACTGGCTGTCACCTCATCTTCATAATGTATCATACGCATCACTTTCATCTCAATGTATCATTTTCATCTCATCATATTTCATTTCACTTCACACAATTGTGGATCAAGTTTTGCCAAAAGATGTCAATGTTTGTACAAGCTTTTGGCTCATCCATGTTTTTTGAAAAGGATTTGTTGCCTGTCATCTTTATTCATCATTAGTGTTGAGCGATGATGGCAATAATAGTCATCGGATCGATTATCGATTTTTTAAATCATCGAATGGATAATCGTTAGCTGATGACTATTATTGCCGATAATGATTATGACTATTTAAACCATAGCCAGCAACAGTGAAGCTACAATTTAGAACCCAATTATTTCCCTATGGAAGTAATTAGGTATAACCCCCAGCTCTAAACCCACTTACAGTGAAAAGCATTCCTTAGCAATAGACCATGCCTCAGTCTTAAACTTCTTAGGCAGTCACTGCACCAGAACAAAATCACATGAAGGGGCTAGGCTGCTGACAAAAGATAATTGTGTGGTTTTGTGTGATTATTCTGTTATTACAGCTGTCCACTGCACTCAGGGACATCCTATTGACTGTCCTTGTAAACCATAACCAGCAAAAGTGCAAGGCTTGGTTATGGCTTTAAACCCAATTATCTCCCTATGAAAGTAATTAGGTAAGTCCAGCTCTAAATTAGATCTTAGCCAAAAGGCCAAGAACTAAACCCATCCACAGTGATGACAGATTGCTCCATTAACACAGGTGTGGGTGTTGATGAGGACAGGGCTGGAGAACAATCACTGAAATGATGTTAACTGGTGCTTTTAAGGCAGGGCTGCAATGAAGCTGAAATGTGTTTTGGGGGATGAAGTTCATTTTCTAGGCAAATATTGACTTTGCAATTAATTGATGTTAAGCTGATCACTCTTTATAACATTCTGGAGTATATGCAAATTGCCATTATAAAAACTGAAGCAGTAGACTTTGTAAAAATTAACATTTGTGTCATTCTCAAAACTTTTGGCCATGACTATACAATTTAGAGAGGGTTTTCTGTGAACAATGTATGGAGGGGGGAATCACTGGCTCTAACTGATACTAGTTCATTTTTCTAGGATCTCTGATTTTTTTTTAAATATCAGTTGTAAAAATGCATTAATTCCCTGCAATAAATGTTTAATGTTCTATGTGACTGATTTACTCTCTGTTATACTGATACTTTATTCCACAGTATTAAAGCCATAACTGGCTGCCAATAGGGCGTATGAGAGGAACTGAATTGGGGGGGGCGGAAGGGAACCCCCTTTCTATCTAGTCACATGCAAAGTACTGATCAATCAACACAATTGCCTACTGGGCATTTAACTGGGTACTTTGTATTGCTACAAGAACTTCTACTACAAATACAGAAATACTGTATGTAATACAACTGGGGATGAGGCAAAATGTAATGTAAGTTAGAACTAGCCACAGAGCAATTGTTAATGTAACTACATTCTAATAGCCATGGGGTAATATACTGTATCTTGCAACTGCCTATGGGGCAAATTGTAATGTAACAATGTACTGGCCATGGGAAGTATGCAATATAACTACAGTAACTAAACAATATAACTAAATACTGTTATACAGTATGCAATTGGTCCGTTGTCACATAATTAACAATGATTTCTGTAACGAATAAGGCCTTGGCTGCTAAGTAAATGAACTGGCTTCTGAACAATATGTAATGTAACTATCTAGTTGGTGGACTGTTAGTAATTAAATAATCATGGCAACTGAAACTGTCACAAGTAAAAGGATGACCGTCAGCGGTGCCTAAGAAACATGGGCTTTTAAGATGTATTAATTCCTGCGCCACATTATTCTGATACTATCCACATCATAGGGGAGAAATTTATTAAACGCAATAGTATAGATACCGGATGGATTTTTACCGATATCGCGATATCGAATTTCGGCTGAACCATTGATTTCAATGGCAGAACGGCTGAAATATCGCTATCGCAATATCAGTAAATTACCGATTTGAATAATTTTAGCCCTAGATTTTTTGAAAACCTAAAACACCTGTTGATACTTCCCCTTTAACATACATTTGGCTGGTAGCAGCTGTTGTATGCAGACACATGTACATTGTGTATAGATAACGTGCGATTG
>WMED01020502.1:0-12143 GCA_019650415.1 Pipa parva
ACATAGACCCTTTAACTGTCATCATCTGATGTCATTAACTTCCCAATATGGCCTAAAAGAATATTTCATTAAAGGTCACTGATAACCAACACATGATTTAAGTAATTTTTTTTCCTATCTCTCAGCTCTTCAAAGCTCGAAATTGCATAAAAATAATGTGGGATTATTAGAAATGTAATTTTAGAAAACAGTACATTGATTTTACCAAGTGACGCGTAATTCATAAAGCTGAGAGAGATAATGTACACTAAATAAATATCTTACCCCACTTGGTATAAAATTGTATTAAAAGCATTTTTGGAGAACTCCAGTTCATCTTTGTTAGAACAGTGCAGTAAAGTATATTGTTTTGCATGCATAATAAGGTTAATGTGACCACAAACAGATCATAATACTTTAATGAAACTTTGATTCACATACAGGCACGCTAATAATGCATTATTGGTGGTACTAGGGGATCACTGCTGTTCTCTGAAGCGGCGGAAACATCAAACAATGAGAATGTAGTGAATGTAATGAAATGTGATGTGGCTGTTCCAAACTCTTCCTAGTTCCTAGAAAGCATCAATTCTTTATTTAAACATAATGTCACTTTTCAGCTTGAAGGTCATTTGGGCCCCAGGTCGTACACAAGTACATGTGACTTGTACATTATTCTTTATCACTGATTTAATTATTTATGTAAGAATTTTTATTTTGTTTTATGTAACCCTTTTCACCACTGTGCAGTTACAAATATTCAAATGATTTTCACAGGCGAATATTTCATTTCCAAGGGAACGCTTTGATTAAATAAATAAGATCAATGCGCTTATTTCAATTCTTTTATTTTAGAATAAAATATGAACTATTACTGCACATATTGGACTCCTTTCAATGATGTGAAAATGATTGTTTTCGGATGCCAGTAATCTAGACATCATAACCTGTTCATTTTGAAGTGAAAAATAGAAATTTTGCTTGTTAAAACTTCCAAGTTTGGCCACTTTAAAGGGGGTTATTCTCTAAAGTCAGAATTGTTGCGTATAGGTGCGGATTCGACAGAAAAAGACCGTTGCAGTAGGCTGCTAGTGTCACAGTCTCGTCTTTATAATGAGAATATTGTCGGGAAAATTGTCGCAATATTAACATTAAAAAATTGTCGCGACTTTACAATAGGGAAATTGTTGCAGATTTGCTATGGGAATCCGCTGTTTGTGAATTTGACAGTCGAATTCGCACCTTAGTGAATAAACCCCTAAGTGTGAAAAGCAAAGCCTGTGGTTATGAGTGTGATTTTAGACCTGTTTTAATAATAGTAACCTTCCTAAAGCTAATATAAAGCACAGAGGGGCCAGAGGTACAGTCTTCAAAACTCAATCACCTCTTTATATATTTTGCATTTTTACTGAGGATGAAATATATAAGGGAATGATGACTAAAGTCTGAATCCGGTTTTCAAAGTAACATAATAACATAGTTTATAAGGTTGAAAAAAGACAAAAGTCTATCCACTTCAGCTTATTTTTTGTTGATCCAGAGGAAGGCAAAAAACCCATGAGGCAAGAGCACTGTACACCTTAGGCCCATGAAACCTGGGTGCCCTCCCCAGGACAGCCTCTCCCTCCCTTTCCCAGCGGGTCACAGGAAGTGACATGCTCAGGGAGTGCAGAGTAGAGAGCACTGGGCTGCATCACAATTGAGATTTTTTTCTATACAATACTATTCCCAAGTCATGTTTTCAATTGATCACTATCTTTAATGACATTTGAGAATACAGTCCCTTATGCCAAACTTGAGCCCTGCCATCAGGCCCCTTACTTCTCCACTTAAATTGGCGAAGTCAGTCTGGTGCATTCTGAGCAGTACAGCTTGATGACTTTACCACTTTGATACATTTTGATGCTTAGTAAATAGGTGACAGTCAGGTGTATGCACATGCATTTGATATGAAGAGTGATATCAAAATCGAGCCTCAGTTTTATCCTTTCCTGTTAGGTTCCAAATTTAGCTATAGTCATGTACATATGTCTACTATCATCGTAAGCTGTTGATTTAAATGCAAATTTGCCACATCTCAGAGTTTAATGACTAAACAAAGCTTTGGAGTTGAGGAATAGACTAATATTCAGACCATTTCACACTTTGATAAATTACTGTATAGTGTAGCCTAGCCCTTACAGAGCCGCAAACTGCCTGCTCTGCTTTTCAACGATTCAGCAAAGCCAGCCTTGGTTTCAACACAGGTTATTATGGGCTGATGGATGAATTCACCTGTCGAATTTACCTGACAACAATTTATAGTCGCATCGCCAAAATAGCCACAAATTCACTTCTCCTTATTGATTAAGTGGCAAATAGTCTTGTTCACCATGTCACATTCGCTCTTTCGACGCACTCCTCCATTTAGTCAATAACAGAGATACCTGTAAACGTGTACGCAATGTGATGGCGACTATCGTAGTCTCCCAAATTGGTGGTGTAATCACCACATTGCAGAGTTTGATCAGTAAGAAAACATGGGGAAGTAGCGAACAGATGCAAATTCAGAGCTATGCACAACTATTCAACCTTTAATCAGTGAGGCCCAATGTGTCCTGGGTAGTTTTCTTTGAACCCTGTGCATAAATTGGAAGACAATACATATATGTACTATGGTATGTAGTTGGCTTCAAACCCAGCTAAATAAGTGAAGTATCAGGTGGAATTACATATTTTGTTGATTTTAAAAGGGAACTTCCACTGGTAACACAGCAGGAAAAGATCTTCTGGATTTGTAGAACGTAAATAAAACTAAAGTAGATCTTTGTTTGAATCATTTCAGTGCCACAGCAGACGAAGCGCGTAACACCACCTGCAATCTCACTGCGTTCAAAATCTATGACTTCAGAGTTGGAAGAAATGGGTACGTATTACTATAAGTTCTTTAGCCTATTCCCTAGCATGAGTGCACCTACAAACATCTTCCAGAAATGCATGTATTGTTGCATGAGCTTATATTCACATCGTTTACTGTAGTACGTGTGCTGGTAGCTTTTTGCCAAGGTTTGTTGAAATGGTGGGTATGTATTTTAAAGCTGATGCAACACTTTAGTTTATCTTCTGTTTATTTTGAATCAAAGGGGAACTGGGTCAGTCTGGCAGCTTAGGGTTAAAGTGGCAATAACAGAGCCCTACAGTACTCAAAGCAAAGGGTTACTAATAATCTGCGGGAATCCAAAAGCTTTACAGTGATTCACATTATTGTTAAAAGACAGTTTATCATTTAGCTTACCAGAGCTAGTTCCTCATTCCATGTGACCTTCATTCATTCAAACTGAGGTGACCCGCCCTCACAATATTTATCAAAGGGGAAGTAAATTTGTCCATCTGTTTTTACCCTTCCTCAGCCGCCTAATTCCATTTACCTTGTTAACATTACAATGTGACTAATTGGAGCAGATTTATTTACTTCTACTAAACTGATTTCCTCAGAAATAATTTCTAACATTTATTCATAGACTTGGATATAATCAGCAGCACCTCTACTGGGCAGTAATAGACAGTGCTATTACTATTGCTGTCTAAATAACTCAATAAAAATGTAAGGTTTGCCTTAGGCAAGACAAGTTACATCCAGCTCCTTTATTACATGCAAACTATCTAGCTGTCCACTTTTATATTAAGTGTGCAGATTTCCCATACAGAGTCAAAGTTTACTTGGAGTATCTCTTTAAAGGGGAACACTGATTAAAATATATATACATATATATATATATATATATATATATATATAAAACAAAAAAACATTGCTTCTGTCCCAAAACCAAGAAAAGCATTTAAAACTTTTTTTCTTCATTTTGGAAAAGTTATAACACTTTACTCTGCTTACACAAAGTAAAATATATTGAGGCACATGACTCATTTACTTTCATTTACTGGACTCCAGATCTTTCTTTTACAAAGAACAAGCAAGAACAGATAATAACAATCTGCTGTATATATGATGCAAACTTCAGACAAAGGCATTTTTTCATGGGGGAGGTTAACCTGGGAATAACTTACCCCAAACTCATTCCAGTTTAATTACCTTTAAACCACTCTGTGCTGGTTGAATGTGTGAGTATTGCTGTCTATTAGTGTCTCGACTATTTGCTACAACTCTCAAAATCTAAAATATTTAAAGGGGAAGTTTGCATTTGGCAACAATCAGCTGTACTTAATGGTTTATTACATATTACAACATTAGATATTTTTCCTTTTTATCAGTATTAAAATATTTACTGTTTAGTAATATTTCTCACTTCTGTCTGGGCTACCACATAGCCACTGTTCATCTAATTTATCGAAGACAGTGCAATCTGCTAGCTTCAGGAAGTTGCATGTATATAAATGCTGTGTGATTGGTTGCCCATGTGATCTGTACAGTAGATATCAATGTGTCCATAGCCAAAGAAGGTAGCCAAGGGTTACATGGGGAACTGGGTTTTACAAGGTCTGGATCACAATAACAGGAGTCGTCTATTACAGTCTGCTACTAAAACCACAAGTTTTCAGTAAAAAAAAAAAATCTCATTAATTTAGAATTAAAGTTAATGTTCAAATGAAAATGTAGATTTCACACAATGCTGATTACTAAAGGTCACTTGCTCCAGTTACCAGATAATGATTTAAAGTGGAGGTTTGATCTTCTTTTTCCAATAAGATAATCTTGCATAGTCACCCATTGGTTGGCAGCACCGCACAAATAATAAATACAAGAGAAAAATAAATGGAACAAAAAGTACTATTAGTACTTTCCCACCTCCCCAATTTCAGATGATAAATCAGAACAGGAATTTAAGATAAGGACACACTGTAGTGTTAAAGCTATAACCCCACAATACCCCGTTGTAGAAAGTTGCTATAAACGTCTAACCTAGGAGATAATCTTGTTGTGTTCTGCCTGCTCCTTCTTTCTTTTCTTATATTACTGTTATTATTTATAACTTATCATTACATTCAAACGCTGTCTTGTGTCGCATCCTGTAAATAACGCAAACTGTTGCTTGGTTGTTAGGGTAACTCAGAGCAAAAAAAAAAATGTAAAGGCCACAAATAAATTGTCTTAGATCATAGCTATCTACAACACGCTAAACATTATTCTTAAGGTATATACCCTTTACAGATGGGAAAGGTTGTGAACAGGGGATTTCTAGAACAATTTGCACTTGTATCTATGTAAATTTAATTTATTTTAATTTTTTTTTTTGTGTGTGTGATTTTGTATTCTGACCCTTAAAGAAGAACTAAAGCTCGACTAGGGGTGATTCTTAAGGGGTGACGGAGGAAATACATAGCAATAATCTCCTTCACTCCAGCACTGCCTCCAACTTCAAGATTTTCACCGATCTTCTTTACTTCTGTTCCAGACATGTGATCCTCTTCACTTTTTCTTCAACATCGCTGATTTTTTCTTCTTCTAAGCATGCTCAAACTGTTTGTGTGCATACATGGAAGAAAAAAATCGGCAATGTTGCAGAGGAGGAAACCTGAAGAGGATTGTGACACTGCAACAGAAGAAAAGAAGTTCTACCTTGAAGCAGGAAGCAGCACTGGAATGAAGAAGGTGATTGATAAGTATTATTGATCAGTGATTCTCCTCCCTTAAGAATCACCCCTGAAAACAAGCAGGTGAGATGACAAATTGGACAACTTCAGGCCAAAAAACTGTAATTAAATTAACGTACAGAAATAAAAAGGCAACTTCAGGTTGGTTTAGATCAGTGGTGGCCCACAGGTTGAGAACTGCTGGTTTAGATTATCACTAGACATAGAAATTTGTAGGGTTTCCCCCAAACAGTTGGTTTTCAAGGAGGAACTTGCAAATACTCATAACACACTTAGATCTGCCCAGCTGTTTTTCCCTACCACAAAGCAAGTATACCCTTTCTTAGACTTTTTCTCCATATGATCTTTAAATGGGAATTGATGTGCTTCTGGTCTGTTACTTAACCAGTGTTTCCAGATATAATACCATACTCTTAGCATACTATAAGTACATTTAAAGGTCAATTTCACAATGTGAGATGCAGCGTTAATATTAACCAAGCTAGAAATCCAGTGCCAGTAAGGGTGAGGTGAGCCAAAAAGAATTTCATTAAAATTATTTAAATATCAGAATTCTTCCCCATTATTTTCCTTTTTAATTGCCTTCATCTAATCGGACAGAGCTTGCCTTACCTAGCCAGCCACAAAGGAGTCACTGCCCCACTGCACTGCACATAAGGTGCAACTTACTTTACATTCTGTGTATGCATTGGAAGTAGGAGATTACCATTGTTGGACTAAGCTCTTTGGGATCCCCCCCAGAGGTGTTCAACATCACTGGTGGAGGAGCTTTGTGTTGGTTGGGCCCAGGGCACAAGGCTGGTTAGGTTAGATATGCTCTCCCCCCCCTAGTTTAAAGAGTTTGAGTTTTGGGAAAGAGCTCTTCAAGTCCAGCCTTCTGATCTAAGCTTTTACCTTTGTTGCTTTCACTTTAAAAGCAACGTAGTCCTCCATTGCACATTTCTCTTTTATGTTAGCAGCTCCAAAACATTTTATTGTGAAACAGCTTAAGCAAAAAAACGTTTTTTACCAATGGACTTTTATTGGCCTTTGCTGTGTAAGTTGAATGCCCTGTTGGCTGTGCATGCACTGAATGATACATTTATCCATTGCTCACAAAAGCAAACAAAGCATAATTGGAGGTACCTTCCATGCATCCCCCAATGCTTGGTCCTATTACCAGCTCATAATGTCTATAATTAACTTGCCAATTTAGGTTACATACTTCTGAGCAAACGAGTTAATGACCAGCTACTTTCTTTTCCTTTTCTTTCCTTCCATGTACAAAATATATTTTTTCCCATACCAATCACCATACCCATGTGTTCTGCCTTCATTATTATTGCTTTATTTCTCTGCCTACCCTTGTATTATATATAAAGTGGAGAAAGGTAATTATTACTTATTAATTATTAGAAACTAAATGCAATATAATAGGCATCTTATCACTCATCAGTTCATAGTATTACCTTATTCTATCCAACAGTTTAGCAGTGGATATTTCTCTACAGCGTAAAGACAATTTTTCTTACCATTCTTAGGGACTGATAATCTATCCTGTAATCTTAAAGAGACAATGGTCAATGTATTGAGATTTCCATAATATATTAGGAGGGTATAGGGACCATAATATACATAATTTAAAGGAGAACTAAATGCTCCTTCTACTAAGAATGATTCTGAGGGGGGTAAAATACTGATGGGCTTCTTTCCTCCAGCTCCGCTGCCTACTTACTGCAACACTGCTCTTCTTGTCTTCTCAATGCAGGCTGTGATTATCTTCACTTCCTGTTTCCTCTTAAAATTCGGCACTGTATAGTAATCATCCTTTTGATGAAAATGCTCTCATGTCTTCATATTATAATGAAGCGTATCATATTTTTGCATTAATAATAAAAAAAAATATATATATTTTGGAGGTAATTTCCCAATGATCAAAAGGAGTGAATCTTCATTTAGAAATCATTTTGGTTTAAACAAGTGTTTTGGCTGGTGCAAATATACATAGATGGGTGCACAGTTCTATCAAAGAGTATGTAGAAGTTCTAAAAAGTAGTGAGCAGAAAACATGGGAATCTTCTAGTGAATCCAGTCTCAGTGGAGCCTCCTGAGGTTTTCAGTTGCATCATCATGACATATTTCTAAAGGATAGTGTCAAGAAGGTTGGAGTTTAGAGACAAAAAACTTAGCATGTAAAAAAGTCATAGGGACTAAAGGCCATGAAGAGAAATTAAAATATCTTTTGATTAGTAGCCCCCAATCTCTTGTTTCCTGGTAGGCCCCTGATCTCTTTCTGGTGGGGCAATTATCACTTGTTTCCTGGTGGTCCATTGATCTCAAATTTCTGGTGTGGCAATAATCTCTTGTTTCCTGGTTTTCCATTGATCTCTTGATTCTTGTTGGGCCACTTAACTCTCGTTTCCTGGGGGGGCCCTTATCTCTTGTTTTATTAGAGGCTCTACAGTGTATCTATGTTCATTAGCCTACTCAACTGTCTGACTGTGCACAACAAATTTACTATAGATCACAGCTTACAATCTAGTGAGAATCTTTTCATATGGATTCCTTGCATAACCCCACAATATTCACTCATTTCCTGTCTAAGAGTAATGATGATGTATTCCTCTTTTTAGCTAATGTCTTGACACTTTTATGAGTTTCATACATGAATAAATATAGTTAGTATCTGCCAAGCACAAGAGCAGTATCAAAAGTCCATTTAAATGAGCTCTTCAAGAAGCTGATATATGACACAATTTATGGTAGAGGCTCCCTATAAAATATAAATCAGCATCTTCCAATTTCACATAAAATTTACAAGAGCAAATAATACTGCTTGTCCCTGGCAATAAAAGATTATGACTGTAATAGTTGCAGCAGTATTTAATATTCGCTCTATGCCTAGTCCTTTTACAGTTAGATGAAGTAGATGTAGGATCGGACTTTATATGCCCAGCCTATAATACAATTTGCTCCAGAGGGTTTATACCAGGGGCCATACATTATCTGCTTTTGTAAACCACCAGCCACATCCACGCCATATTTCAATAGCAATGTAATTTTCAACATCAAGAATCCATAACTGGGGGATATGGACAATAGCGGGCAGTGGAACATCAAAACCTTACGTGTAAGTTCTGTTTACCTTCATTTTGCTGATAGTGAAATGTTGTCCAACGTTCATCCTTGCAGCTTTTGTTGAACTACAATTTCAGGAAAGCTAGCATTTGAAGTTCAACAATTGCTGGATTGCCAGCTGGTTGACTTCCCTTGGTGAAAGGGCATGCTTGGCATAATGCATGGAACAATAAATATAAGTGTAAAAGTTTAAAAACTAAATGATTTTTTTTGCTTCTCCTAGTCTCTCCCTGGAAAAAGAAGAATGGTGAGTATATTAACCTGTTGTAGAAGATTAAAGGAGCATTATTTCCCTTTGAACTGAGATGCACTTTCATTCTGCAGTGCTGCCTCCTATGCTGTAAACCTTGGTGATGTATTTTGCTCTTTGCAAGCATTGCCATCCTTTAAACTTCCTTTACATTGTTTGTATCAGCATATTGGGCAAGCACAGTTGCAGAATTCTGCAAGAACATGAAGAACCACTGTTTTCCACCTTCTCAACAGCAGAGATACTGTGAGTGGGGGGTGGTAGATATGGGACAATCAAGCTCCAGTGCTAGACCACACCCACTGTTACTCACAATAATACTCCTGTTTTGGGTGAGCAGTGTCTCGTTATGTTATGATTCACTCATTCGATGTCTGCCTACACCTAGAAATGAGGCTAGAAATTAACTTGATACATGGAATACTCTTCCAGTAGAGGCGGTAGGAGAAAATTAGTTGACATTACTCAAAAAAGAGATGTATACAAGGAAAATAAAAACTCAATAGATAGTCTAGATAAACCATTTGTTTCTGTTTCTGTAGTCAGACCTTATGCAATGCACGCCATAATTATTCATATGGAAGCTGGAGTCATTCTAGCCATTGTTTGGAAAAAACATCAACAGATATGTAATGGAAACAAGCAAAACAATTCAAAAGTTTCCAGATTTGCTGATTTTTTTTTTTAATTATTCTGAGTCATATTAACTAATCCCAGAAGTCTGTGCAGGATTTATATCTCATTAACCTATAAACACATAAGTCCACTGTGCCCCTTTAAGCAAATATTCACAGAATAGATGATACAGTGAACGGAAGTTCTTTACCTCTGTAAATTGATATGTTGGAGTTGGATAGAGGCAACATTTCCGCCTAAGCAGTCTAGAGACAACACTCTTTTTTGCCTATAGGCAAATCTAGCATTGCCAGGAGTTGTTTTGTATGAAACAATGTTGTAAACAGACTTGAAACCATTAGAGACAGCATTGAATGGGCAATCAAGCTGTGAAATGTTTCCGATAGTAGATGGATAGTAAGCAATGAATAGTGAAAGACTGTAGGGGTGAATTCATCAATGGGGCAATCACTAACAGAGGTCTAGTAACCCATATCAGCCAATCATCAGTCAGCATTCTCTAGTATAAGGCGGCAAGAATAATAAAATACAACTTCTAATTGGTTGCTATAGATTACTAGTCCTCTGTAGCGTTTGCATGTGTTGATGAATTCCCCTGCGTGTGTCTTAAAGTGTTCACACCGGCTGGCTCTGATTGATTTTCATATGGTCTCTAAGGGAAGAAAAAGGTGTTTTCCCACATTATTTCCCAAACTATATGCAATGTGACTGGTAGAATGAATTCTGAATGTTTACTGTAAATACCTCTCGTCTTGTCCTATAAATTTGTTTTTAGGCCTTGTAGGTTTTTACAGTTTGCATTGCTTTACATCCATTGTACCACCAATCGAATCGCTTGTACATATGTCTGCAGACGTTTACTGATTGGTTATCTGCCAGGGAGTGTATTATATGACACAGAGAAGTGGCTCGTGTGTCAACGGCCCTACTGGTTTAGCCTCCTATGCTTTTAACAGGATTACCTGTATTTGAATTGCGCCTGATGCCAGATTCTGTAATTGTCTATAAAGCTAAATGTTATTAGGATCTGTTTCTCTTATCTAACCAAATATAATTATGATGCCATCTTGAATAACCAGTGCTCATGTTTATAATACTAATATTTAGAGATAGACTTTCCTACTGTATAAACAAGGTCTTGTGTTAATGGTTTACCTGACCTGCTGCTTCCTTACTCAGCATCTCTTTCTGCTGTGCTCACAAGGTCTTAACCCTGCTCCTGGGGGTCTTTCTGCACAGCTCACATGCAAAGGAACAAAAATCTGACTCACTGCCATGCTCTCCGCACCTTAACAGTGAGCATGATTGGGTGAGTCACATCATAGCGTGCATGTTAGGTACTTGGCAAAGTTTCACAATTTAAATGATAACACTGTTTCTTATGTGTTACCTGTTCCACTGGGAGGAGTGATGTACTCCCTATCATAATGATGGGACAATTAGTGGTGATAATTGTCAGAGCATCAGATTTCAGTACTTAACTGTACTAATCTGTCAATTACAAAGCCCAGGTCTGAGCACATGAGAGCGATTTGGAAGCATCATTTAAAGACATGTTGCCACCTTGCCTGTGTTTCAGGAATTGAATCATATCTGCTTAAATCTGGCCATACTCAATATTCCATACATTTGATGATGTCTGAACATTGTCAAACAATCAGGATAAGTGTTAACAATGCAAAGATTGCATTGTGTTTTTAACAAACATGACTTTGATTTAACCACCTGTTGAAATGAGTTTCTAATATCGATGCAATAAATTTTTACAAATATCTGCTAAAAATAACTGTATATGTATAGCCATCTTATGGTGCTACTTACTCAGTTTAGGAAGCCATAGCTCTTATCAACTCTTTTTTCCCTGTAATTCCATAAGCAGGTTTCCTAAAAATCAATCAAATAAGCCAGTTGACATACAATCAGTGTCTATTGGTAGATACAATCAGTGTCTATTGGTAGATACAATCAGTGTCTATTGGTAGATACAATCAGTGACTATTGGTAGATACAATCAGTGTCTATTGGTAGATGCAATCATTGTCTATTGGTAGGAGGTCGGTTAGATGCTTTGTAAAATCATTCCATATCTTTCACACC
Organism: Pipa parva; assembly: GCA_019650415.1. NCBI lineage: Eukaryota > Metazoa > Chordata > Amphibia > Anura > Pipidae > Pipa > Pipa parva. Next base: position 11,669 of record WMED01020502.1, read on the forward strand.
AGAAAGAGCAAGTGATGATTCTAAAACTAATTCCAGTGAAGCAAATAAAAACCCTACATGTTGGAAAAGTATCAGCCTTATTACTGATTTAGTATGTCTTTCATTACATGTTTTTGGCCATGACAGCCCTTTGTCAAATGTCATTCTCAAGTAGTTAAGCACTCGTAGCTTATGATCTCAGGGTCATTAGAAAGAGATGCACCTATTGCCATATCTGTCTCTAGCTTCAATTTCTGCTTTGCTGAGTGAGAAAATAAATTATTCCAAGGTTTAATTTGAAATGCACAATTAAATTTCATTACTTCTCTTCCTGTTTAGATCCTATCCTATCTCTCTTCCAAACTGTACTCTCAAACAAATATTGACTGCTAGGTTAACTGACCCTACCAACTAGCCAACCAGGGGGTCACTCCAGTATATATATATACTGTATATATGTATATATATATATATATATATATATATATATATATAT
>WMED01020504.1:0-12143 GCA_019650415.1 Pipa parva
TATATATATATATATATATATATTCCCCCAGTGTAATGACAATTTCTCTATCTAATCTTTTCCTGCCGGTTAGTTCCCCTTTCTATCGGTAATTTTCATTACTGATGATGATTTCTGCGTTATTGTAGCTTTAATATTAGACAATGTAAAGCGTACATTTGTTAAACATTACTAAATGGATAATGTCGAAATGGCTTTGTGCAAACAATGAACACGGGTATATTTCTTTGTCTCTTTTGTACTTATTAATGTAACTATTTAAATAGAATATAAAACGCATGCTCCGCAGGTATTTTAAAATAAATGACTTTTGTGGTATCTTATCAGTCGGTGACTGCGTTTACCTTTCTGTGGAAGTAGTTAATATTCCCATGGCTTTCATTTCTATGCGTTTCTTAAATGAAAGGGGATCGGTTGGGTGTTTTAATAAAAAGTATGAATGATGCAGCTACATTTACACGTTAATCTATAAAAAGATATTCAAATTTCAGAGAAAGAGAAAAGAGTACAAATCGACAATGCTGGAAGAACACGCAATGCTGGAAAGCATGTTTAATCCCAAACCAAAAACATACATCTGTGTGTGTGACAAATTAGGTAAACTAGATTGTAAGCTCCATGGGGCAGGGACTGAAGTGAATGATGAATCTTTGTAAAGCGCTGTGTAAAATAGTAGCGCTATATAAGAATGAATAAATAATAACAATAATTGTTATTAACCTTTAAAATATTTCATATTGTTTATGATGTTCTCATAATGCGATTATTTTACACGACTTCACAAGTACCAGCCTTTCACTGACATCATAAAAATATACACATTTTCCCAGTACACGTCCACTCTAAACAAATTGCCAACCTAAAGCACCTAGACTATTAATCACACAACATAGCATGTGCCTGATGCACAACTCAGTTTTAAAAAGGAGACGTTTTGATGAATTTTTATCTTTGATTATTTGACCTTGTTTAAACGTTCACCTTCATTCATCACCCTGCCAGGATAATTTAATAAACACAATTAAGAAGAATGTTATTTCTCATTAATTCACTGCTGGCCTCCAACACTTTTACAGCCTGTCAAGCCTCTCTTGTAGTTAAGGATCTCTCTGGGACATATCTCCGGACTCCATCCCATGAGGCGCTGCTTGCACATTTCTTAACACTTACTTAAGCTTGCATCGAAATTGTTTGAATATTTAGCGTGTTAACGCCGATTCTTTGGCCGTATTCATTCCAACCATGTCAGTGGCTTTTAGTGATCTAATAAGTTTGAACGTTTTACTCGAATGCGCATTTATTTATTTTGCGACATGCTGCAAACGTTAGAAGAATTCGATAAAAAGGCGAGTTTATTATGTGGTTTACGGAGGGAGGAAAAAAGTGGGGTGATCGTGGAAATTGAATAATGTTTCTTTGATTTTATAAGATAAGAATGTCAGATCCTAATTTTTGGGGAAAATGTTGTACAATTTTAAATGAGGGGGCATTTCTATTTATATGAATGTTTGTGTGTAACCTGTTAGTGATTTACCATCTATTCAATTAGTCAATAAAAGGAATCACCTACACTTGTCTCTGCTGTTAGTGATTTGTTGTAGCAGCCTTACAGATTGTTTCATTCCCACAGGGGAAATATTGTAGGCTCGGCGTGAGCTGTAAACGGACAATTAACAATTAAAGGGGAACTCTGGTTTCTAATTAAAAACGTGGAAGCATTCAGCAGTGCAGCAGGTTTTATCAGTTTGTTTTCATTAAATTGTACAGGGTAGGTGAGTAACAAGGACAGACCGAGTGTATACGCAGAGTACAAAGAGAAACTGCAATAAAATTAAATACTACAAGATAACGAAAGAAAACAACGCGGATATAATTTAACCAAAAAAAGGGGGCTTATTATTAGATTTCCCTTTTAACCTTCACATTCTTTTTTAGACTTAGAATAGCGAATGACTGAACAAACCCAGCGTGTGAATGAAATAGATTGCAAGCGCTTGTGAGCGGGCTCTGTCATTTGGTATTAATATGTTGTCCTCTCTATGATACAGTGGTTTAGAAATGAATCATTTTCAGAGATAAACTTCGTTACAGAATTTTATTCCCCTGCATTTCTCGAAATAAATAAAATAATACAAAAAAAATGTAATTTCAAGAAATTGATTTCTTTATATGAGAATATAATGGGTATTGTATATTTATTTGTCTGACAGTCTTCCTCTAGGCGAGCTGGCCTGTGCTGCACAAATTGTCACACAAGCACCACTACCCTCTGGAGACGCAATTCCGAAGGAGAACCTGTGTGTAACGCATGCGGACTGTACATGAAACTCCATGGGGTAAATATTTTCCAAACCTTATTTTTATTCTTATTATGGTAAAACTGATCGTTGTAAATCTAGTTTCCAACCAAAACAATCTATTGTGTAAAACAAACCAAAATTCCCACTGGTCAGAATATCTATTATTCCTCTGAATAGGCGCGGTTTGAATCCTGCATTAAAATGGCCACTTACAAATGTGTTTTATACGTTATAAAAATAATGTATCCAGGGGAGATCACTGCTACATTTATTATCCCATAGAACTAATGAAATTATTAGCTTTGACTCTCCTATTACTCAATGTTAAAGATTTTATTTGTGAATATTATTATTATGTACTAATTATTAATGTAAGGCTCCGCTGTTACAATGAAAGTTTAGCCAGATTTACTGTGATTGTAGAGGGAAGTACTGAATGAAGAGAAATATACTCGCTAGGGAGTAAAATAGTGATTTAAAAATAAATGACGCTGTTACACCTGCCCATTGTCATAATTAAAATCAAACAATAAAAAAATGTTAATAGAATGAATCATATACGGGAGCCTTATGCTTGGTTTGTTATGTTTTACTTGGAGTTTTGTAATTGAGGGGGTTATTCACTAAAGTCCAAATTGTTGTGTAAAGTTGTGAATTCGCCAGCTAAAGACAGTCGCAATAGAATGCTACTGTTGCAGTCACGTCTTTATAATGAGAATATTGTCGCTGTCGCGACTTTACTATCTATGGAAAATTGTCGCAGTCGCGGATTTGCTACGGGAATCCGCTGTTTGAGAATTCGACAGCCGAATTCGCACCTTAGTGAATAACCCCCTCTGAGAGTGGCTAAGTTGCTGCAGAGGGAGGGAATATCGTGCACGGGACTTGTTTAAATGCAAATCTTGCAGACTTTGTGGAGGGGACAATTTGCATAGATATCCCAGGAAGTACTGCAGGATGCCTCCCTTCTATCTAAATATCCTGGTGACGTGGCAGGGAAACGACGACTGGAATTTGGTAAAGATGAAACTTAAAAGAGAAACCATTTAATTTGTTAATCAATTCTCGGCCTTTTGGCTAAGATGAAGTGTAGTATCTGGAGCTGCTAAAGTGCTCATTCCTTGGTTGAGATGGACTTGGTCGGGGACTGACACACTTTTCTGTCATGGTCTGTATTGAGGGGTATGGTTCTCCCTTATGGGTGCCACCCTGAGATATTCAGGAGGTATTGTGGCTTCCGTCTATATCTCCCTACTCTTCTGAGCTCTTCCATTTGGGGAAGAGCACTGTTTTGGTGCCCTGGAGGAAACTTCGGTGGATCCCAGGGTTAAAGGCCCTCAACCTTAGGGCAACAGGAGCTTGAAGTCCCTTACCCCCAGGAGTGCCTTATGGACTGATGGGATTGGGGATAGGGACTCATCAGAGGAGGGGCTCAGGACTGCACTCCTGTGCATGAGTTTTTATCCCTATGCTTGGGTGATTGAACGTCGCACCTCGGACTAAAAATTAATGAAATACGTCCATCCTTCTTTAGTGTGATGAATCCAGCTGTGATATAAAAACATGGAGGAAGGGCTTACGACATAACTTATTTATTACACATAATAACAACCGGTGTTATCGTTTAGGTCCCTCGTCCCTTGGCCATGAAGAAAGAGAGTATTCAGACAAGGAAAAGGAAGCCCAAAAATGTCAACAAAGGGAAATCTTCCACAGGTATTTATAGTCCTAATACAATTAGTCATAAATGACGTGTTACTTACTATTAGTACTGATATAACCAACCTAATACTCAGTGCTTTACATTGATTAATCGGTGATTAAAGGAGAACTGAAGCTTTTGCACAGTACTAGCTCACTATACTTGTGGATCACCTCCTTTTCTCCAGTGCTGCTTCTTCAAGTTAAAGCCAATCTTCATTTACTTTTCACTTCTTGCTTTCTCGTCAACATCGATAATTTTCTTTCCTATGTAAATGGTCACACTGCTTCTGAGCATGTGCAGAAGCAGCGATGTTGAAGAGAAGGCAGGAAACCGAAGAGGATCGTGACGCTAGGACCTAAGAAATGAAAGATCGGCTTTATCTTGAAGCAGGAGGGCAGATCTGGAGGGGGACTGGAGAGGATCCATATAAGTTTCATGAGCCAGTACTGTTAACAAGCCTTAGTTCTCCTTTAATCTCTGTAAAGCACAGACTATTATGTTGGTTATATCAATGCTACAAATGCATTTTTTTAAAAATCAGTAAAAATATTGGTTTGAGTCGCTTGTATGATACTGTAGTTTTTAAGTGAGATTCTCTGGTTAGGTAGCCCAGAAACGAAGAATGAAGATCATTTTGTTAAAATATGTAACATTCTTATAAATATCTAACAACAACTTATTTAGCAACACAAGGGTAGATCCATCGAGTTGACTACTAACAACCTCTGAACCAGTTGGATAGATCTGTTAGACAAATCACAGGGTACCATTCCACGCGGAAAATGTTACAGCAGGGTTCAGAAACCTTTTTGGCTGAGAGAGCCATGTACTGTATGTGTGGCTCTGCTAAGCCCTTTTGAATCCAGAGCCATTGACATCATATGTAAACAGCTCCGGATTGGCCAGCAACAGAAGCGCCGAGTGAGCTTTGTCTTCTACAGCGCTTGCCGGCGATTAGCCGGCAGACTGTAATGAGCAGTGCTTGCATGTGAGCACCGCTCGTTACAGTCAAAGAGCCGAAGTTTATTAAGCTCTGAAAAGCCGTTTTGGCTTTTCTGAGTTTAATCGGTAGAACAGTGTGAAGTTTTGCCATGACTGACACTTGCTGTGAGAAACTTTTTTTTTATTGAATATATCCATGGAAAGGGTAACCATACTGTGTCGCTACCTTCCCCCATGGATATATTCAATAAAAAAAAAGTTTCTCACAGCAAGTGTCAGTCATGGCAAATCTCGCGATACTTACCGCGAGAAACTTCAAAGTGTTCTCCCGAATTTTTAAACTCGGAAAAGCGAAAACGGCTTTTCCGAGTTTAATAAATTTCGCCCAAAGAGCCAGATGCAGCCATCAAAAGAGCCACATCTGGCTGGAGAGCCATAGGTTGTCGACCCCTGTGTTGCAGAGTAGTCTTCTAAAGATTAACCCATTCCTGCAAGAGCAGGCTGAGCCAGTCACCAGCTGATTCAGTGTATAAATGAAAGAAAACAAACAGACAGCGAGAGTAAGGGTTAAAGGATAAGAAACTTATATGTAATTATATTTATAGGGAAAGTAAAGTGTTCTCTCTCTCTATCACTTTGTAGTGGATATAATTATAATAGCGATACTGCGCTGTCAGACACTGAAGGATCCGCGGACCCTGTATGTTTACCTGCGGTAGTATATGGTATAATCTTAGGATTGAGTCATTCGTGGACTGAATTTAAGCGCAATATAATCTTCGTGATAGGATTTCTTTACTTTAGTGCAGTTGTTTTATCTGGACCTTGTATATTTGTTATAGTTTTGGCGGTGTTCGCCTGCATTTGTATCCCAGCCGCAGCTCAAGGCATTGATGGCTGACATTATTACACAACGTAGCATGTTCCAGTATGGCTCAGTGACGGCTACAACTTGTCAAATCAAAGAGAGAGAATAAATCCAGGCTTGCGTGTAGGAAAAGTACAATTCCGAGCAAGGGCGACCCCACCGTTTCCTGTTGCATCACCAAATAAGGCTTTGATTTTATTTTTTTAAGTTGAGCAACTCTAATGCGCTAGATCATCACAGTGTAAAACGTTACTGTAACATATAATACAGCTGTTGACTCGTACAGAGAACCTTACTGCTTGGGGACCCCATTGCCTTACATTATTAATGCCATCTTAAAGCACCCCCCAACCCAGCCAAAAGCTTTAGAAAATGAGTGTAATAATCCCGTTAATATGGATTCTCTAATAATCTATCCTAAACAAATGCAAACAAAGCGTAACCCACAGTGAAAATTGTTTAACAGCATTGTGTATAATCTGCTCCTCCACTCGCTAATAACTACATTTCCACTTACTCCCCCCACCCTCTCTAGGATCTACAACATCCGCCACAAACTCCCCGTCTTCCATTACAAACACCGACTCTGGGCCTGCATTAAAAACTGAACCAAACATAACCTCGCAATATCCAGGCCAGACAATCCTATCAGGCTCCCAGGTAAGACCCTAATCCACAAATAGAATAATGATTTAATTATAACAAGGACAATCCAAATAGTTTTATCATTTGTACAGGAATTGTATGCGTAACTTTATTTATAAAGTGCCACAAATTTACGCAGCGCTGTACAATTCAGCAATACAAGTACAATACAGACAAGGGAAAAGTACATTAAACAATACGAGTAAAATATCTCAAGGATACATCACTTGCTAGGTTGTAATAGGTTACGGTTGGCACAAGAGATTGGAGGTCCCTGCCCCGTAGAACTTACAATCTAATCATAATGATACACTTGCTTATATTGATTCTAGGTAAAACTATGAGCCACTTACATGATGGGAGAATGTGTAGCAGATTAGGAGTAATTTGTTTGTATGTCTGTGGGGGGAATTATATGTGTACTGCAGGAATAAGCCATATATATATATATATATATATATATATATATATATATATAATTCTTTGGGGGTTATTGGCTAAAGCACGAATAGTCGCCTAAAGGTGCGAATTCACCATATTGTGCGATGTGGCGAATTTACCAGCTAATGACTGTCGCACACTACACAGTAGACTGCGGTCGCGACTTTACTATGGGAATATTGTCGCAGTCGCCACTTTACTATGGATTTACTGTATATTGTTGCGGTGGCGAATATTCTATGTGAATATGGTCACTATTGTGTATTTTCAGTGGAAATATGAGAATCCGCTGTTTAGTCAATAAGGAGAGAATCAGGGCGTAGCCACCCGAATTGATGAGAATTCACTCTTTAGCCAATAAGCCCCTTTGTGTGCGCAGGGTTTTAGGCTTCAGCGCTGCCTCCTGCTTCACTATAACAAGTCGCTCTCTTTTGCTCCGCACTCCGCTGCAATACTCTTTACCTCTTGTTCTTGTTGGCTTTCGGCAAATCGAGAATCAGAAACTGCTACTGCCCTTGCGCATTTCACGGAAATCACACGGGAACATTAAGTGGAGAGGAGACTGGCTTACCCCTGTATAAAGGATTATTACTGCAGGTCCCAGTATGTACCTGTATATGCATCTATGAACTTTGTAAAGACCTACACGATAGACGCACTAAATTACTTCTTTCTTTGTAGCTTAGAAACATAACAATAAATTTGGCCTTTTTTAAATGCTAACGTTTCTTCCCTGTATTTTCTAGGGCCAGAGCCAGACAGATGATCTGGTAAATGGGACTCATGAACTGAAATTTATTCAGGAAGAGTACACCTACAATCCCACCACTCTGAACCAGCAAACAGGACTGAGTGTCCCTCTGTGCCAAGACTCATGGTGTGCGCTGGCCCGTGCCTAAAGCCGAAATTATTTTGAACGTGGTAAAGTTTTAGTTTATCGGCTTTTGGAAGCAGATTTATGGAGAGCGAGTCCGCTAAACACGTTATACAAGGACTCGATGGGCAAGATGTGGCGGCTTGTGGTAAAGGACTGGAGTTAACAAATCAAAAAAGCAGGAAGCTGATTAAACAAAATGGCCGCCTGGTGCTATCCAGTTCCTGATGATTCTTCACCCCCTCTAAAGTGGCAATATAAAGAGGCCTTCCATAAGGAGTTTTTGCCATCTTCCATAGAAGATTTCCAGGGTGATTTGTAGGCTCATAGCGCCGAGTGATTTGGAATTTTTCTTTTTGGGAATATTTAAGACAAAACAGCATTAAAAATATGTAAACAATCCCCCCAAAAAAAAAAAAGGAATGAAAATGACATTTCAGCCAGTCGGGGGGATCTCGTTGGTTCTCAGCTGAGCTGGAAATATATGGTTGCGGTGGAATATGTACCGAGTGAACACAGGGCACACAAATGCTTCATTGGGGTGGGTAGAAAACTTTCCGATGGAGACGCAAGCGTTCACTGTGACATTTTGTAACATTTCCTTGTAATACTTTTAGCGCAGTTTGTTTCACATAAGAGCAATAATGTTCCACTGAGAAGAGAAAAAAATATTTTATTAAAACAAAGTTACCAAAGTTGGAAATAGTCATTTCTTGTTTCTTCTACGTGACAAAAGCACAAGAAGTCCAGCGTAATGGACCCTATGCAGGGAGGGCATGTTCCCCTGTCAGTCAATATTTCCTTAGGCTAGGTTCGCACTAGCGTATTGCGCACAGCGTATCGCACGCAGCGTATTTAAAAAAAAAATCTGCAGTGAAAATGTGCTGAGAATAGATGCCAGAGAAAAGTAGAGAACAACGCTAATGAAAGAAAAGTGTTCACATTAGCGTTCCATTGAGAGCGTATTACGTACGCTACCTGTGATATTTCTTCAAGCGTATATGGAATGCGGCTTATTTTATGTGACTAGAACACACACAGTGTAAAAATGCGCTGGGTTTTTAATTGAGTTCATTTTGTAATAGCAAAAAAGGCAGGGAAAAAACGCCTGTGAAAATTCACTGATAAAGAAAATCCTCTTCAAATGACAGGAATGGATTCAGCTGAATCCAAGTGAAAGCAGGAGACATTAGAGGACGTCTTTCTGTATCTGTACCAGTGACTGGTATTAGAATATTGACAATACAATGCAGCATATCAATAAAATACACTGCGCACAACATGCTAGTGTGAACCTAGCCTTACTGAGAGCCTATGTTCTAGGCCAGGGGTTGGCAAAGTTTGGCTCGCGAGCCACTTGCGGCTCTTTAGCCTCCTTGTTGTGGCTTGGAGCACACCTCCGAAGCCCCAACCATGACCGCCGACGGCTCTTCTGATTGGCCATCAGCATGTCATGTGGTCGGGAGAGCGCGCTTCTCCCTCCTCCAGCGGCTAACAAAATAGTTGTCACCGCTGGAGGAGGGAGCGAAATGGCTCCCTACTCAAAGAAGTTTACCGACCCCTGTTCTAGGCTATAGCTACACCCTATACCCGTGATGGCTAACCTATGACACGCGTGTCACCACTGACATGCCGGGTCTTTTTGGGTGACACGTGCTGTTACAGGTTAGCCTCCTCTGACTCCGGCTCCAGTTACTGTACCGGCATGTCAGAATGATATAAGATAGCGCTGATTGTATTCATCGCTATCAGTATTAGATTGCCCCACCTCCGGATGCTGTCACTCCGCTCCAGAGGCAGGGCAATCTAATACTAATAAGGATGGACACAATCACCTCCATCTCAACTCAATTAGTAAAGTGTCTGCAGCAAAAGGAAAGGGGGAACTTTTTCACTAATAGTGCAGCCTAAATGCTGTCACCTGTCCTCCATAAGTGAAGTGCAAGCAGACAGTGTCAGCAGGGTCGGTTTTTGCAATGGGCGATGCGGGCGACTGCCCAGGGTGCAATCTATTTGAGGGGTGCTATTGCCCACATCGCCCATAGCTAAACTCACCTCCTCCAGCATTCCAGCGATGCACCTCCTGTAAGCGCTTCTCCACAGTGAGGTAAGTTGAATGCAGTGGCGTTCCTTGGCTGCTTCGGGTCTTGTCGGCTGTACTCGTTGTGGATACGGCAACTGCCGGCAAGACCTGAAGCATCCAACTTACCTTATTGTGGGGAAGCTCTTAGAGGAGGTGCAACACTGGAGAAGGTGAGTGGGGGGCGCAGGGCAGGGGGGGGGTGCAGGGCAGGAGGGGCGCAGGTCAATGGGCAGTTTGCCCAGGGCGTCAATAGGGCCAGAACCGCCCCTGAGTGTCAGCATTCAAATGTAAGATCTGTATGGTAAAAATCACTGTGAATCCTGCTTGGGCTTGAAGTGAATGAAATACAACCTTTAATTTTGAAGATTTAGCCAATGAAATTCAGCAACAAAAAAGTCACTAGGCAGGTAAGGTAAAGAATTAATTGTTTCTACTTTATTAATAAATACATTGCATATATTAAAATAACGTGAAATTGTTATTAGAGCTACAAATATGTCAGTATTTTTTTATTTTTTTTCGAAGTGACACACCACCCGAGCTATGCTTGTTTTGTTTTTATTGCGACACACCGAGCTGAAAAGGTCAGCCATCAATGGCCTATACATACATACATACATACTGCTGCTGCACATATTTGTAGTGGTTAAATGCCTATGGCTTAATTTTCAGGCAGTTTTCAGTGTTATTCAAAGGTAAATGGAAAAGAGTTTAAAGCTTAATAATAACCAATGCTTTCTGTGACATAAACCTTATCATACACATCTGCCATAGTATCAGGCACAAAAACATCACACTGTCACTAAAGGCTTTTACTTGCCCTTTAATAATCCACCTGTATAATACATATTTCAACAAAGCGCTTTGTGCCTATTATTCTCCTGTTCTCTGTGCTAACCATATAAAGCTATCACAAAAGACAGCACTTATATTAGTTACATTTTGCACAGGGATAAGACCCTTTAGAGAGGGACCAGAGCGAATCATTTGCCAGACTTGGCCCCTGATGATGACATAACTCCTCACTCATCATTTGATGACATTATCAATGGAACACTTGGCCCGATGACATCATTTGAAGGCAGGCAGAGATCTGCGCCGCTGAGGGCGGCTTCTGTAAACTCCCGGGTTTTCTGCTTAGTGTCAGGGTGGATTGCATTTGTGGAAAATGTCTCAAATTGCTCTTTATTTTTTATAAAGTAAATAGGTTTGCTGGAATGCCACCAACCTTTAACAATATGGTCACATTTTGGCTTCCATCTCCAGCAGTTAATAGATAGCCTTACATTTATAGCATTCCAGGCTCCCTCTATTCCAGACTTTCAGACCATATCCTATTACTAGTTATACAAAAGATGTTTCTCTACCAATTACCAGTAATATTAAAACTAAAGTTGGGCTTTGGACCCGACTACTGGATAGGGACTGGCTATGGTCCATTATTCCAGGGCAGAATATGCCTGAGCTATAAATACACTACATTTTGTACATGACTGTGACTTTCTGGGGGAGATTTAACACTAATGGAAGGCGCTCCTTTTAATTTGTCATTTGCCTCCTCTGGTGTTGGTGAAATGTAAAATGTCACATTTGTACAAACAGCTCTGGTTTTTGCTGCTCAACATCCAGGACGTGTCAGTTGGCTTCCAACTCAATTAGCCAACAGAAAAGGATTGTAGATGATCTGAAGGCTAGTTGACATCAAGCCATATGCCCCTCAATGTCAAGCCATATGCCCCTCAACATCAATCTATTTACCCCTCAACATCAAGCCATATACCCCTCAACATCAAGCCATATACCCCTCAACATCAAGCCATATGCCGATCAACATCCATTTACTTAAAAGTAGGAATGTCTTAAAAATTCTGAGCATTTTTTTTAAGGCCTGAAATAATTGTCTTAAAAATTGTGATTTAATTCTGAAAAACTTTTAAGCTACTCTTTGGGGGTTATTGACTAATGTGACAATTCGACTGTTGAATTCTACGAGCAAATCCACGACAGCTACAATAGTAAAATCAAGACCTCGACAACATACCCATAGCAAAGTCACAATCTCGACAATATACCCATAGTAAAGTCATGACCTTGACAATATACCCATAGTAAAGTCATGATCTTGACAATATACCCATAGTAAAGTCACAATCTCTACACTATACCCATAGTAGTCATGACCTCGACAATATACCCATAGTAAAGTCATGATCTCGACAATATACCCATAGTAAAGTCATGATCTCGAAAATATACCCATAGTAAAGTCATAACCTCGACAATAT
>WMED01020505.1:0-12143 GCA_019650415.1 Pipa parva
GTAAAGTATACCACTAATGTAAAGTATACTACTAAAGTAACATATACTACTAATGTAAAGCCATACTGCTAATGTAACATATACTACTAATGTAACATATACTACTAATGTAAAGCCATACTACTAATGTAACATATACTACTAATGTAAAGTCTACTACTAATGTAAAGCCATACTACTAATGTAAAGTATATTACTAATGTAAAGCCATACTGCTAATGTAAAGTCTACTACTAATGTAAAGTATGCTGCTAATGTAAAGTATACTACTAAAGTTACATATACTACTAATGTAAAGCCATACTACTAATGTAAAGTATACTACAAATGTAAAGTCATACTACTAATGTAAATTATGGCTACTAATGTAAAGTATACTAATGTATAGTATGGCGACTAATGTAAAGTATACTACTAATGTAAAGTATTGCTACTTTCCATTGAAAAATTCAAAAAATCGAGATCGAAAAATCAAAAAAAATCACACGAGAACAATGCGAGATCTCACTCGATATACTCGGAAAGACTGAGGGGGGAATTCACGATTGTGTGAAGTGAGCTCCGAAGCCTTCAGTTCACTTCACACAGACTGATATGCGCTCACTGATGTCCTGCACGCGGACATCAGCAAGCGCATTAAAGGGATTCCAGTCTCGGCGAGAACAAAAGAGTTTCCTCGCCGAGACTGGAATCCCTTTAATGCATATGTGACACATAACCATTTTCCTGGAGTAAACCCATATTCACTCCCATTTTTGTGCTAACGCCAGCTTCCAGAATCCCCCCTTCGGACTCCACGGGGCACCAGAAACAGGGCACAGTGATCTTTATCTATCAGCAGCTCTCCCTCCACCTCTGCATGTCTCTCTTGTAATTAGGATTATACCGATTACAATGTGAGTCATATACAGTGCGAGAAAAGAAGCAGCACATGGTTACTTTAATTGAGATCATTTGTGTTAGGTCACTAAAACCTGCTTGTTTATCTTTCCATGAAGAGATGTAATCTTATCATAATATCATCTTGCACATTGCTAGAGGGGGGGAATCATTTCAAGGCAGATGGGGGACTATAAACTAATCAACCATTTGGACTGCTGCCTGAGTAATATAAGATGGGTAGGTTAGGACTGAAGAAGGAGTAAAAAAAAAAAAAAGAATGTGGAAGCCAGAAATTAAAGGAGGCTATAGTTCCTTCTATGTTTAAACAGAAATGTGCAATATTGCCAGTTAAAGGGACAGTGCACTGGTTGAAATTGTGCATGGATTTCTTGCTAGGGGAAACAAATACTGGAGTTTCGTTCAGATGTTATTGCATGATAATTTAAAGCCTCATTATGATCAAAGTTAATAATAATGTCTATTTAAACCAGTGGTTCAAAACCTTTTTGTTTTTATTGCCGCCACTCTTTTACCGTGACCGCGACAATCTTAAAGTCGTGACCGTGACAATAATTCCATAAGCAAAGTTGCAACCACGACAATATTCACATTATCGTAGGGGAACATTATCGCTATCGCGACTTTACTATAGAATTATTGTCGCAATTTTACTATAGAATTATTGTCATGGATAAATGGTATAAAAATCCGCAACAATCCCGAGGGGTGATAGGCGACCCCTGGCATATTGTCATTCGACCCCTCGGTTGAGAACCACTGATTTGATTTAAAGTGGTATTTAACAAAATATTCTACTGATAAGTCTTTCTGTTTTCTCATAGTGCTTGACTGTTATCACACATTATACCCATTTCATCAGAGTATACATCCTGAGATCATTTTGAGGCAGGATAATGTCAATGTGTGCTAATCTTGCAGTACAATCCAGCAGGGAGTGCTATGGTGGAGTTGTAGTTAACAAGAAAAATGGTTCTAAATAGCCTTAAATAAACACATGTAGCGCTGTAAAAAAGGAATTCTATTTTAATCATGAATAAAGTGCAGTCTATTTTTCCGCTTGCATAACATAACTTATAAGTCACTGGTTACCTCCCAATCATTTTGTTCAAAATAACATAAATTCAAATCATATTTAATGCCATTATATGTCCATCAATATCATTGCTGGACTGGAGCAATATGGATTGGAAAGGTCTCCATTAGAGATGGCCAAATCAATTCAGCCGAAGGGAAATTCGTTTCGAAACGAACTTTAGGGTGATTCGGTAGAACAAATTTTTTGCTTGAGAAGTGGGTTTAGTTCTCAGCCTTTTGGCTAAGATCTAATGTAGAGCTGGGCTTACCTAATTACTTCCATAGGGAAATAATTGGATTTAAAGCCATAACCAAGCTTTGCACTTTTGCTGGTTATGGTTGCAGGGACATTCAATAGGATGTCCCTGAGTGCAGCGGACAGCTGTAACAACAGAATAAGCACACAAAACCATACAATCAGCTTTGTTTGGCAGTCCAGCTCCTCCATGTGATTTTGTTCTGGTGCAGTAGCATTGCCTAAGAAGTTTAAGACTGAGGCTACATGGCTGTTACTAAAGGAATGCTTTTCACTGTAAGCTGGGATACCTAATTACTTCCATGGAAATAATTGGGTTTTAAATCATAGCTGCATTATTGCTGGTTATGATTCAAATAGTTACTTTGGGGGGGTGTAGGGACACCCACTAGATGGGGTTTATCTAGTAGGATGTCCCTGTTACCTCATATATGCAATAGCCAATTTTTAGCTTGGTTAATTTGTGCATGCATTTGTTGACCAATTTTGTCTGTTTGTCTTCTAGACAAGCTGTTCCACCACTTGCCAGTCGGAATGTTGGTGAAGGAGTATCGGATATGCATGCCTTTAACAACAGATGAGGTAAAGTAAACTGATTCCATGAAGGGTTTGGTTGCAATATATATGGTCAATGGGTTTTCATACCATGGATATATGATAAGGTATAGACATCTTTATCCTTACCCTACTGTGTTGAGATCAGGAATATGTTGAGGTTTTTTTAGTCCTGTAGAAGATGATGTAGGTATATGATACAGTTGTACATGTTCTTCTAAATTGATACCATAAAGAAATGGTCTAGGAAAGTAGACTAAAATGTTAGAACTGTAGACATAACCAGCAACACAAAAGTGATAGTGACTAATGTACAGCGTGAAAAAAAGGAGATAAGTAATCCTCCAAGTATTCCCAAATATTCATAATTAGTGTAATTAATCTCACATTCTCAACCAGGGAGGTGTGTAAAGTATGAACGAAACCCAGGAGAACACAGTAACAGTATGAGCTACCCATTTACAATAGGTCCAGCCTCGGCAGCTATTTTATACTGGGGTACCCTCTTGCTGTGCCTCTTCAACTGGAACTGGCAGTGAAATTTCTACAAATGTTTTAAGACATCAGAAACCAAGAAAATGAAAAATCAAATACAAGGTGTAATCAAGATCCAGGGAAATGAGTCAGGGTGGCTAATTGCTATGTCCCCCCCGCCCAAATGCTGGCCCTGAACACCACAATGCCTTTCATGTTCCATCTGCTTAAAGGAAACACGGCAGAATCCTTGCCTCTAGCACTATATCAACACAAGTTTTCCAGCAATAATTTGTCCTTCAAAGCATCATGTCTGTGTAATAGGCTGCAGAAGCCTCCTCCTTTTTTGGGAAAACGAAACATTTGTCTTCTCCTGAATCTTGGCAGCCACGGTATTCAGCATTCAACACTACATTTGTTGTGTTGCTTCAAGGGATGGTTTGACACATCAACAGTTGAGCCAAGTTTTAGCTTCACACCCAGAGTATCACTATTTGTTTCACACAACACTTACAGTTCCACCATCTCGCTAGAGAAAACTAGGAATATTTTTAGCAGATCCTTTATTTTTTCCAGGCAGATTGAAGCTTTGCTAAACAAAACAGAAGGTCCCTCATGCTACGCACAACTCTCTATGCACCCTTGTTTTAAATTGCTTTCCAAATCAACCCTTAAAGGTCACAGATGCTCAGTGCTATTGTACATATCCTTATTGTGTTCCTAAAGAGATCCCACAAGGCTCATCTTTGTAATAATTCTTTCATCTTCCCTCTTAGCAATGTCTATAACTTTTACACAGTGCCTTGTTAAAGGACCAGTAAAACAAAAAAAAAATTGCTATATGGATTAGCATAATAGTTAATGTTATTCCTCTTATTAATAACAAATTTATTTTAGACCTAGTCCTTTTTTGGCTTTCCCAACATTGGCATCTGTTAGGCCTGCCAAGGTTCCTCTAGCCAAAAGTGTGGAGGGAAAGGCAGGCAGTGTGGAGGGAAAGGCAGGCAGTGTGGAGGGAAAGGCAGGCAGTGTGGTGGGAAAGGCAGGCAGTGTGGTGGGAAAGGCAGGCAGTGTGGTGGGAAAGGGTTGTTGGGATTTGACCAGAAAAGGGTAAAAACTGGGATTAGCAGAAGGTGCGATATTGGTAGGTTATTCTACAGAACTGGATGGTTTTGTGAGCAAAATCCATTTGGGTCAGATGTTCTTCATAATCATTAAAGAAAGTCCATCAAATGATAAGCTTTAGGCAACACTAAGTGGGATCTTTAGAAAAAGCATGTTGTTTTTACTGTACTTTACATCTTTTCCATTAAAAGAAATGTTACCACCTTAAATTTCCATTAGCCACCATTTTTCTTGCCATAACTTGATTTTGACAGGCCGGAACTTACCAGCTTCTTCACAATAATCATAAAAATAAAAATCTAAAAGAAAAAAATACTTTAAAAATGAAGTTTTTTTCCCCAAGTATTATAAATAAAAATATTTCATATGCCGTTCCTCTCATTCCTCACTTGATTTCCTTGTCCTGAAGCAGCAATTGGCTTGCCGAGGATTCTGGGAATTGACTGCTCCAAGGTTGGCTGATATCATTTACTTGCATTTTTCCTGCACAGTTTCCCCCTTTTTTCCCCCCATTAATTATGTAAAAAATGAGAATGATTCATAAATTGTGCCAATAAACAATAGACCCCCTGTACAGGGACCAGAAAGTAATACATTTCATTACGTGCCCCTGCTTTCATTTTTAGAATTTGAGCCAATATCCATAGAGCAGTGTTAGATCTTATTTAATGGCTCAGTACTATCACATTAGGCAGTGAAATCTGGTAAACTGTAGGTCTATCCTTTCTACTCTTACATTGTTGGCTCTGTACCACTTAACACCCCTAATACTATGTCCCTGACATTTTCGTCTCTAGAAGCCCCTGCAATCAGGAATCTCAATGGATCTAGCTCTGTGAAATCTCAAATGCTTTGATTATCTAATAAATGGACTTCTCTTGTGAATGCTGTTATTGCATTGTATTTATTTGTGTATACAGAGATTCACCATTCACTTCAGTCCCTGCCCCATGGAGCTTACAATCTAATTTGCCTATTCAGTCACACACACAGATGTATGTTTTTGGATTGTGGGAGGAAGGAGGAGTGCCCGGAGGAAACCCACACAAGTGCAGGGAGAACATACGAACTCCATGTAGATGAAGTCCAGGGTGGAATTGAACCCAGCACTGCAAGGCAGCAGTGCTAACCACTGAGCCATTGCACTGCCTGATGTAATACATAAACATTTTTACACATATATTTTCATTTCCTTAAGCCCAGGACTTGGGGATTCTCAGTAGAATACCTAAAAAACCTTCTATAAAATAAAGATGACCAGATCAGAAAAAGATGTAGTAACAAAAGTGACAAAGTGATGCTGTTCGTAGGGTTCTCAACCACACTTTCATTTATATGCCATTATTAGGTTACTTCTTCACTGTAACTGTCCCCGACATGGTTTTACTCTACAGGACAGGTCCTTTTACACTACAAATGGAAGTCTGAATCTACATTGACAGCGTATATTTTGAAACTAGTAAAAACTGTGAAGGTTACAACATCAAAGTAGGGTTTAACAGTAGGAGGACCCAGTCAGCTCAGCAAAACAATGGGGGATCAGTCATACAGAAACTGCTTAAATAATTATTTGTGCTAACAGTCTGGGTGAGATGGGGTTAAACTAGCTCTTGTTGATTTAGAGGGGACGTTGAAAGATAAAACCTACTGTATGATGCTGAGGTTAGTGACAAGATGACAAGGCCCTAAGTGTTACCTTAGTAACACTGACAGATTTGCATTGTTTAAGTGGGGATTGCTATTAGCAGGTAAATTGTGCAGGAAGGCAAATAGAGAGAAGAATGACTGGAGAGGGCGAGAGAGCTAATATAAAGAAGAAGAATTTGGGTAGATTATGCTATCTCTAATTACTACCTAATAGTACATATATTGTGTGAATATTACTTTGTCTCCAATTTTAGTAGATTTATTTCCTTTATTACCATAACTTTCAACCATATCTAGTAAATTGCACAAAGAATTGTCCAATCAAAATCCTCTATGCTTTCTCCTACACTACAGAGACTACTTGGGGGGAAAAAATATCACACGAGAACAATGCGAGATCTCACTCGATATACTCGCAAAAACCGAGGGGGAATTCACGATTGTGTGAAGTGAGTTCCGAAGCCTTCAACTCACTTCGCACAGACTGATATGCGCTTACTGATGTCCTGCATGTGGACATCAGTGAGCACATTAAAGGGATTCTAGTCTCGGCGAGAGCAAAAGTGTTGCCTCGCCGAGACTGGAATCCCTTTAATGCACTCGCTGATATCTGTGTGCAGGACATCAGCGAGTGCATTTCAGTCAGTCCGAAGTGAGGCGAACACTCCTCACCTCACTTCGGAGTATCGTGAATTCCCCACTTGGTATCTTCTTTACTACCTCATTTCCTGGTATATTTCTACATTTATGTAAATGTTTAGCAAAATATACATGCAGTATACTCTGCAGAAAATTCTTTTTTAGCCTAAAAATATCACGTTATGTTTTATTTATTAAAATGAATGGGAGTGTCTTCTGAGGCAAAACGAAGTATCCTTTCTTGACGTCAGTGACGGAAGCCCCAGGGACACATTATCATTTTACAGAATGCTGACTTTCAAAATGTGTTCGGTTCTAGAGCAGGTGTAATAAGTCATTTATTGCAGGTTAGCAGACAGGTTACAAGGACAATATTCTCCTTAAAGAAAAAAAAAACATATATAAAATAGCTTGAAATAGGGAAATTGTACAACAATTAGTATTTTAGATGACACACAAGAGAGCTCAAAAGATGGCACTAAAGCAACTTTCAAGAAATAAAGGGAAAATGTGTTAAAGCAGGAAACTAAAGAGAGAAGGATGCACAAGGCAGAGAGAATCAGGCTTTAGAATGAAATGAAGGAGGTCACAGGTCCAGATTTGACAATGGGATCTATAGTTCTCTTGTAATGCCTCTGGGAGGAACAAGACCTGGTAAAGAAGATTAGGATAGAAAGTAATAAAGGAACTCAGAGAAGATGGAAGGAATAATAATTAAGGGAAAAAGGAAACTTTTTTTTCCTTTTCTATGTAATTATGTTACATAGAATAAAAGGTTGAAGACCGACATTAATTCCATGTAGAGGGCAATTTAGTTTGGCAAGAGGGGGAAAATGTAAGTAGGAGCTGGGCAAATCATTGTCACATATAGCAACCAAAGACCAAGGGTAGCATAGTGATTCTGGGGTAGGCAAGATGTTCTGTCTGTAACAGACACCTCTGGCCTTAGAATGAACCCTTGGGTTCTCAAGTGGTAGCAGGTCTTAGCACAAAAATCCCAAAGTCCTCAACAGCTAAATATAAACAAGGTGGAAGTGGGCAGTGAGTGAAGGACAGTCATGCAGGGCTAAAGTGAAGGTAGGCCGGAGGTCAGGATATGTGGATATCAGTCAGAGTCACAAACAAGCTAGAAGACAATATCGGGAACTAAAAGCGGAGGGATAGGAAGGACTATGGCAGGAAAATGTATTGGTTACAGAAATTTGACTACAGAGACTAGAAGGAGGTTATCAGAACTTTTTTAGGGTTTCTAAACAACTGCTGAGAAGTTCCCCAAATACTTTTATTCAGTGTTTATTAGAAAGCTATCTTTATTTATATGTAAAAGAATATATTTAGAAATCAATAATTCATCCCTGCCATTTTTTTCACTATGGGGGGGTTATTCATCAAAGTCCAAACAGTAGCCCATTTTCATGTCCATTCATGACTTCTCCAACTCCGCTTATTCAACAGTCTCTGAGATGTGATAAATTCGCGACCAATTCTGACTCTTACTCCAGTCACGGACTTACAGAGCTCTTCGCATCAATTTGCGTTCGCGTGCACAAGTAATTCGGCTACTCAGCATGTGACAGAGTCTGTAAAAGGAGCGGATTCTGCAGGGAGTACTGCTCTGAATTCACCTGTTTACCTTCGCTAGATCAGAGTGGTGAATTGAGGTGTTTGATGGCAGAGCTCCAGTGTTGCATAATGTGAATATTCATTCAAAACTAACAATGACAACTGTGACTAAATTAGTTTACTACTAAACATGAACTAGGGACAAGGTGACATATACTGTAAAAATAAGTATTTTTCACTTATATACAGTTAGTGGGATATGATGAGACTGACTTCACTGCCCTTCACTGGAGGAATTCTCCTCACTCCACATGACTTCTCATCCTACTATTGTGTGACTGACTACGCTGCACACCGCATACAATGGCATCTGACACTGTCCGCTACTTCATCAATAAGACGAAGTGAATTTGCGATCGTATTGATGCGAACAGGCGCGGAGTCATTATGCAAGGCAAATTCGGACTTTAATGAATAACCCCCAATATATGTTTAATCATACAAGCTGTGCTTTCTTCATCTCTATGTGTCATAGCAATTGTATAATCATTGCTCTGCTGACATCGATTATAGTACAGAGATTAGAATGTTATTGACTAGAGTGACAATTCGACTGTTGAATTGTCAAACAGCGGAAACCCACAGCAAATCTACGACTGTGACAATTTTAAAGTTGTGACTGTTATAATATTCCCATATTGAAGTCGCAACTTCATCAGTAGCAGTCTATTGCGAGTATGTTTAGCTGGTGAATTCACACCTTTATGCAACAATTCAGACTTTACCCAATAACCCCCATGACGTAAAGTTACAAGGACTAGGAGTATATAGGAGTAGTTACAGAAACAATTAAAATTATAACAGTGATAACAGATACACGAGGACACGGAGGAAAATTTAAAATAAGTGGCCCCCACCCAATAAGCTGAAACATCTATACCTCCAATCATGACCAATGTCTTAAATCAACACATGGAAATTCTTTAACAAGAGTAGTAATTTTAAGAAGTTTTAAGAAGTTTAATAACCCATAGTAGCCAATCAGAAGTTGTCTTTTATTATTCAAATAATTGCTAACAGATTACTGATTGTTATACATTATTGGACCAATGATTGCCCTTGTTGATGAATTCTCCTGACTGACTATTTATTTATGGTAATTATATAGAACTAACACATTGTGCAGTGTATTACAAAGTTTGGTTATTTGCATTAGGTTCTGCACCCATGGGACTTCCAATGTAGTTAAGCCCTGAATAGCTACAGTTTATACCAGGAGTGGGCAATTAATTTTCCCATGGGGCCACATGAGAAACCAGAATGTTGTAAGGGGATCAGAGTAATATACTTAACTTGCCAGTACCTATGGCAATTGGCCATACCCCCCACCAATGTTCCCTCTAATTTTGTAAAGGCTGTGTGCGCAAGAAATTTCGTATGTGCAAAATTATAAGCCTAAGTAAATAATTGTGCAATACATATATATTTAAATACAATTTTAAATTGTTAAATACAAATTTTTTGTGCGCACCATTTTAATCTGTGTGCGCTGGTTTGACGGGTCATGTGCACGTGCACACGCGCACAGTTTAGAGGGAACATTGCCCCCCACCATTTTCCCAGGCTCATGCGGGTTGGTCAGAGATAGTCAGAGGGCTGGATGCAGCCCATGGGCCATACAATGCCCAAGTCTGGTGTCTGGAGTTGGGATACAAGTTCTGATTACAGGAAAAGATAAAGGCAGACTCATACATGGATTGTTTCAGAGTATCTAAAGGAATACATGAAGTACATTTAGCTTCTGGAAGCGGTTACTGGAAGAGTTCAGAAAAGAGTGGAATATTTAGAGGCATTGGGGTGGATAATAAGAGTGGTCAGAACAAACTCTGAAGGGACTGTGGAGATCAGATAGAGAACTTAAACTTAGGCTTACAGGGAATCTATCAGAAAGGCTAATGGTAAAGGCTGCAAGTGTGTTAAGGAGGAAGATAAGATGAATATACCTAAGAACTCTTTGGGTTGCACCTTGAAAATCAGTTTTTTTTCCCAAGATCCCAGATGGTCCAGAATGACATTCTCCATGTTACTTATTAATGGCTTTCATGGTGTTAAAGATAAATCTGTTATTATTTGATTTGTACAAAAGAATCAGTTTCTTAATGGTTCCCAACAATTCATCCTGGAGCATCTTATATTTTATAATCCTGGATTCATCCTGGCGTATTTCATAATCATATTCTGATGCAATGTACAATGGGAATGACAACATAATTAAAAGGGAAGTATAATTTGAGCTTTTGTGTGGCAAATCCTACGCATACCAATGCTTTTGTAATGGAGGGGTGTCATTTTAGAAATGGTAAGGTAGTCAGCCCGAACTCCTTCTTCAGTGTCAGATCCCCTTGTGTTTCAATGTTGGCTTGTTAGTGTAAGGATGTTCATTGTGAGGTCCTACAAAAGATAGTGAACTTCCAGCATCCTCTGACAGGTAGGGTGGACATCCCTGTACTAATTACATACAAAACACTATAATACTAACACTATAATACTTTAATGTGTGGGTGGCACTTATTTGTAAGATTATTTGTTCATCAAGGAGAAAAGAAGAAGCTAACTATTTTCTCACAGCAAATTATTCTCCACCACTCAATGCCATAGCAAGATCCTAAAGGGCTTAGAGATTAATTATAATGAACCTATCATTTAAAAAACAGAATCCTATTATTTTTTTCATGGTAATGACCTATGCCGTGAAGCATATCTTTTTTTCAGTATAGTTAAAGCTGTTTAAATGAGTCCGCAGGATCTGAGGGGCCTATTTTCAAAGAACATTGAGCTGCAGCTCCATGACCCCCATTTTTTAATCTGGCCCTTGCCACCAGTCTCAAAACTGCAAAGAAATTACATTCGCTGTAGCACTCAGAAAGCTATTGTGAGCTGCCATTTTAATGGCCATTACATCCAAAGAAATGCTGGTTTCATAGAGTCAGTTGGTTCCTGAGCGATGAAGTCCACACTAGCTCAGTTGCAGAGTTTTGTTATAATGAAAGGCTATGGATACAGGGAGGGGAGATGTTATAGAGAGGAACTAGAATTGCAGGAGTAAAAGGGAACACTTATAGGATCAGGTCTGGTGGAAGCTATTTGGAAGAGCATCCAGGAAAAATGCAGACCTTTTCCACTTAAAGCCAACATGTTTTTTTATAGTGAGCAGAGTAAAACAATTTCCAGAAGCTTCATTATAACATACAGTCCAGACAAATAGTTTATAGCGCTAATTTTATTTGCTTCAAATTCATTAAATTCCAAGAGATATGAAAAGTGAAAATTAGCAAGCATGTCGCTGGTGATAATAGGATGCGTTACAGTTGTATCCATAATTAATATCATTAGCTTTATTTTTATACTTTCCTCTAAGGCACTCAACACTACAAGGAAATTATAGACACATGTAAAGCTGCTAAACAAAACCAGAAATCTATTGGCTTTCTTACAAAATATATGTGTGAAATACACCTCCTAATGATTCTGGAACTCGAGTTCAGTCACAGTAGCATATGACTCTCTGGAGGGGGAAATTTATCAAGGTCATTTCAACCTATTCACCACTTTTCCATCCATTTTGTCATCATTTGGCGCATTATCGCCGTTATTTTGTGCTTGCTGAATTTCTGATTTTATCAAATTTATGTGCTGAATAAAATGGACTGATATCAATATTGATGCCTTAATTCCGCTACACTTTACATTGCTTTTTAAGGAGCTCCTTTTTCAAGCGATATCGCCACTATTTTCAATGGTGACTTAGAAAAATTCTTTGAGTCTTTTTGAATTTTTCATCTCCATTTTGCAGTGGTGGGCAAACTTATTAGCCAACTGAGCCAAATATCAAGAGTAAGTCGATTAA
>WMED01020506.1:0-12143 GCA_019650415.1 Pipa parva
TTTTGATTTGCAGTGTGCACACTCCACTTGTATTGCTGTAATGATCAGTAAAAGACAGCTACAGTGAAAACAGGATAGTATACTCACCTCTGCTGTGAGCTGTCGTTGAGCATCTTTAGCTGCCCCCAGATGTTGCACAAGTTCCTCATTTTCAACTGTATACTAAAAGTGAAAAAGCAGAGGAAAATTAGCCACCAAATAAACACTTTAGGAAAGGAAAATTAAACTGGACAGTAATGGGTCAGTATATTTTAGAAAATTAGTCTTCATATTTTTTTTCTTGCTGGGATATTTAATCTGTTCTTAAGGTGATTATTATGTAAAATGTTCTTCTCCCTCAAGGTACCACATGATTTTTGAGAAAGAAGAAAGGCAGTTGGGTCAAAAACACTTAGCAGAATGTAGTATAAATTGTATCCAATCATTGGCTTGTATTGTCAGACTGACAGTAATCGTCTGCTTCAGGAATTCAATTGTTAGGTTGATTAAATAAATTAAGATTTTATACATTAGAAAAACTATATATTAAAAAAATTGGGGAAAGTCATTCCTTTAACACCCCCTACAATCTGGTGAACATTAATAATTACAGACAAATCCACTTTAAAATTCATCGCACTCTGTATGAATAAACAGAGAAAACGTGATAACAGATTGTGAATTATCTTCATGTTTTGGGTGAAATTTAACAAACTCTGAAAGCCCAGTTTTGCTTTTCTGAGTTTATTCCTGTGAGATCTCGGAAGTTTCTCGCAGTAAATATCACAAGTTTTTTCAAACGATATTTACAGACTGCAACTTTTCGATCAAGTTTTTGTATGAAATTTTTCGATGGAAAGGTAGCCATATTTTACATTAGTAGTACGGCTACCTTTCCATCGAAAAGCTCAATAGAAAGAAACTCGATCAAAAAAGTGAAATTGTGATTTTCAGAGTTCAATAAATTTCTCCCTTTATGGTTAATAATCTCTAGAACAGGAACATAAACTGAAAGCCTTGTACTAAACTAAAATATTTAAAAGTAAATGAATATAACAAGCACACTTAGTGTCTTGTGGATGCACCTGTCCAGTTTCACAGCCTTGAGTTAGGAAACCCTGGCCCAGTGTGTATTTTGTGGACTGCCAAGTGCTTTAGTATGTGCATATGCCTGTTGTAGGGAAAAAGTGACATTTTAATTGGCTAAAATAACAGATGGCAACAGCTAAAATTGCTCTGTAAAGCACTGTGTCATTTATAATGGCTACGATATGATAATATATTACAGCTTTGTAAATAAACTTTATGATTGTTTCTCTGTAGGAAACCTGCATCTATTCTGGCAGTTTTATTTTTTCAATGGTTTTGTAAATAAAAACCCTGCTGGGAACTTACTGCTTTAGCCTTCTTCTGTATGTCAACTATCTGTGAGAGAAGATGAGTTATCTCCTCCTGTTGACGTGCAGCATCATCTGTCTTCTTGGCCAACTCATCTGATATGTTAACAATCTGTATGTTGGCATCCCCTATAATACAAAATCACATCTGTATCAATAGCTTGCTAGTGCCAGTCCCTAACCTTAAACAAAATAGTGCTTTTTAAAGTTTCTTAGCAAACTTGATAAAAAAAACAGCTAGCTTTGAGGGGATGAACCAGGAGATCATTTGAAATCTGCACCTTGCACCAGTGCTTATGTCTTTTTTTGGCAACTAAAATTTGTTGTGCAGAGGAAGATGCATTTTTTTGTGAAACTTCATTTAGGCCTATAAAATGCATTTATATTGGCCAAAAGTCACTTCCATATAAAACACCATTTGTTGCATGTCATGAAGGGCCATGATGACTCTAATATTATATTTAAAAAATCTGATAATAGCCTTTAAATATGGAAATTGAACAGTTGATTAGATTGATTTTTGCATATAAAAGCTTACTTTATTTTTTCTTAATATACTTTTTAATCTCAATTTAGCAAGGGAAAGCAAGGATGACTAAAAAAAAAAAAATAACACTCTCAATGACGTACTCAGTTCTTTCACACAGTCGTTTACAAGCTGCTGTTCCTTTTCTTCATATGTGATTGTTTCAGTTTGTAGGTGGCAAGCCTGTTAAAGAAGAGGAGTGTGAAAATGATATGGTTACTTCAAGCAATGGGAAAAATCAGTCAAAGGTGATACCAAATCTAATCTAAGATTTACTCTATATCACGGTAGCCTTTCATAAAAATAGAATAGAATAGAATAGAATAGAAGTTTATTGTCACTAGAATACAATGTATATCAAGTGAGATTGAGATGCGACCTTAATACAGAGATTAGATAGTTCAATGTAGATATATAAATATAATGATGCAATAAATAATTATACAATAAATATAATAATAATAATATATAATCAAAATACATACATATACATGGAATACAGGCAAGACATAATAAGGAATTGATGAGTGTGGCAGTGGAGAGGTGAGTGGGGGGGGTGAGCTAGTGTCCAAGTGTAGGGAGGTTCAGCCTTATAATGGAGTCGGGGAAGAAGCTTTTTCTTAACCTGTTTGTGCAACACTTTATGCACCTATAGCGTCTCCCAGATGGTAGAAGTACAGTCCATGATTAGGGTGATAATCATAACAAGCCAGTGATTAAGTAACTGGGGCACATAAAAGAACATTGTGTATTTATATCAAGTGCAAGCAAGCTGTAGTCTTTACACAAAAGCAGGTTGTACTGTGATGAAGCATTTACAAAATTAAGTTAACAAAAGCACTAGTATGCTGCTAATAAATCTTCAACCTTTGATTTCTACTGGGATAAGAAACAGAAAAATCTGTAAATTAACATTGTGTGCTATCTTTAATTAATGTTGTTGTTTAGAATCTGATACTATTGCTTAGTATCTTATCTTACAAGTAATCTTTCTACTGGGATAGGAGATATGTTGGGCAGCTAGTTGTTAATGGTAACCCACAAAATGCATTGTTATATAATTTATATAAGGCCAAGAACTCAAAAAAAAAAAAACGCACACCATTAATCACTATGTGAATTACCTGTTACTGGCCACACTAGTGCTATACATGAGCATGCACTTGCTGTCGCATATCTGACGGGCGTACGTAAGCAATGCAAAGAATGCGGCCAGATAGGAGGATTCGCAAACACTGAGAAAGCCTTCACACTGCAACTAGTAAGCATAATAGAAAAGTGTGTCCCAAATATACACCGAGCTGAATTTGCCAACGTATTTTCAGAACACACTTTTCTAAATTACACAGGCATATTTACACTAGTCTGAACCAGGCCTAAAGCTCTCAGGTTCTGTTTCCAGGACCTGTTTGTTTTGAGTGGCATGTGTTTAGTTTTCCTGCCACTAGGTGTCACTGCACCTATAAAAAAAAAAACAAAGACTTTTATGCTTTTCTTGATGCTAAGCCTAACACAATTCATTTTTTTTTAAATTTCAAGCTATTATATGTTCTAAATATTTGTATACTTTCTTGCCATAGATCAAACCTATTTTATGCACCAAATGAGATAAGATCAGTCCATACATGTCTTATGAGAGCATTATGTTAATTGCAATAGTAGGTGAAGGTGAACATTCACTTATATGGAATTCTTTAGTGAAACAATTGAAAGATTGTATAGCTGAACAGGGGAGTTAAGCCAGTGAATGGGTTAAAGGCTACATATAATTCTTTGCACCAAAATCAGATAAAAGGAGGTTTCACAGTGGAGCATTGGGTGTATAGTAGTTATCTTTGCTGCCTTGCTAGAAGAAAGGGCTCAGTGCTGTTGCATGGAATACTTCCTTGTGGAAGCTGATAGTTTTAATTACATATTACTAAAATTGCCAATGACATTTTACTGCAATTAAAATATGGGCTCAAGTATTTTAAAGGAGAACTATATTGAAATAGTACAGTTATCTGATTGATCTAGCAGCAGTACATTAAGCAGTACACCACAGCCCAGGATCATCAGATGAATACATCTCCACACCAGGTTACTTCCTGGTTGTGTAAGGGATGTTGGCCCTCACATAGTACCTCCCCCCCCCCCCCCCCCCCCCCCCGCCAAATTTTGCCAATTTTAACAGAATGAGCATGCACAGACCAAAAATAAAATTGATCTGTGATTTAATGCCGTCCCCCCATTTATCCATTTCCATTACACCAAAAAGGAAATAACTAAAATAAAAGGTAATGTGACAGAAAACCTGTCAAATCTCACCTCTGAGCGGAGGACAATATTTTCATCTTCAAGATCCTTAAGTTTCTTCTGGAGGGAGTCAAAATGGAAGTAATTTTGGACAGAGGAGAGAGATTCATTCCTCTTCAGACTAAAGGCAGAAATTGAGGAGATATTTTAAAAATATATAAAGGCCCATTTGGATTAGCAAGGGAGTTACTTCTACATATTATCTGTAGGGAAAAAAAAATTCTTAAAAGTTAAATTCATGTTTTTATTACTCTGTGTTCACCTTTAATCTATAATGTAAATAGACCTCAACCTAGTCCTAGTCAGAAAATGAGATAAGCTGCAAATATAAGGAATCTTGAATCTCATTAGCAAACATATAGCATCATAACATTCAAAAAGATATGCTTCCCATATGGTCTTTACAGCATTTATTCCTATATCCTCCTAATTTTTTTTTTTTTTTTTACATTTTTACTTTTCTTTGAGTCAGGGTTTTTCCATTAGTGGCTAGGACTAGCCTGAAATAAGGTACCTAGACATGGTTGCAATATTATACATGCTATGCATGTGTCTTATAGTCTGAAAATATGGTAAAACATATTCATGAAATGCCCCAGCACTATACAGTGAAAGTATATTTATAATTAAAAATCACAATTGATGGGAATTACGTTAAATAAATAGAAGGTAAAAATGCATATTTGGTATTGTTGTGCCTTGGCGTTACTGTCCTTTTCAAGTAAACTATACCTTGGGAAAGAGAACTATACAAAGAGAACTAAAATTTGCATCTTTTATAGAAACCATAATGCAGAAAGGTATCAAATAACATTTGTTTTAATCTTCAAGTCTATCCACCTTCTCGCCTTAAAATGGTTTGTTAGAAGGTTTAATGTGTTTTAGCCAAGGGCACCCCCTAGGTACTAGAGATCAGTGGTGGCCAGAGGCAGCTCTGGCCCCATTGGCACCCCCCCGGCGCCCACCCGTTCTGCCCCGCCCTCTCCCAGCGACACCCTCCCTGCCCCGCACCGCCCCCACTCACCTCCAACACCGCCATCCAGCCGCGGCACAACTTTAGATCTCCTAATTGGCAGCCATGAATGCCAACTGGGAGATTTAAAGTTGAGCCACGGCCGCACATAACCTCCCAGCCGGCCGGCACTCTAAAAAAAAAAAAATGCTAGGGGCGCCCCCCTGGGCAGGCAGTGCCCCTAGCATTTGCCTACTCTGCCTAATGGCAGAGCCAGCACTGGTGGTGGCTACTACATTTGTACTCTCTGTAGTTACACCACTGGCTACTGAGAGTCTCTTGAGTCCATGCACATATGTAGCCACAAGCTATGTTATGCCATTTTATATGTTATTTAAGAGCCTTGTTGTTTTTATAAAATTATATAACTGCGATGCTAAATTTTTCTCAGTCAGTCATCACTTGGTGATAAATCGCCTGCCCTGCATCTAATGAGTGGATTTACCGTAATTATGCATGACCCATATATTATATAAGTTTTTTAAAGACAGTAACAATGTGAAACAGCTACTTTGTTATAATCTTCAGAGTTAGGCTGCAGAGTGCTAGCTACATTACAACTTCAATTAGTTGTCTGATAAAGTAGCAGAGCAATAAACTGCAGCACCTAATACAAAAGCTCTAAGCTAGTAAGTCAATAAGATTAGTGATATTTAAGAGGCAATACTTGCTCATGGCTGATAGCAGCAGGGCAAGATTAGAATCTTATTGCCAGTGGTTGTGTTACAGAAAAAACCTGCCCTGCATCTGGGTATGTCATAGTAATAATTACCTGCATCTTAGTATATTGTGGGCAAACTGGACTGCATCTATTGGCAGACTGCTCTGTATACATATAAGACAAACTGCACAGTATTGTATTGTCTGTATATGTGTAATTTGCAGTGTTTGGCTGGGTGTGCCTGATACAAAGAGCACTGCATCTGGGAAGGCTGTGAGCAATCAATCAGCACTGCATCTGGGAAGGCTGTGAGCAATCAATCAGCACTGCATCTGGGAAGGCTGTGAGCAATCAATCAGCACTGCATCTGGGAAGGCTGTGAGCAATCAATCAGCACTGCATCTGGGAAGGCTGTGAGCAATCAATCAGCACTGCATTTGGGAAGGCTGTGAGCAATCAATCAGCACTGCATCTGGGAAGGCTGTGAGAAATCAATCAGCACTGCATCTGGGAAGGCTGTGAGCTACCAATCAGCACTGCATCTGGGAAGGTGACATTGGTAAAGCTTCTTGTTTGACTTCTTTGCATATTCTTGTTTGACAAACCTCTCCAACGTTTCACCTTCTCAGATCAAGTTGAATTTAGTTTTTTTTTTTTGTACATGCCATGACACAGATGACACCAATGCATCATTACCTGTTTGGAACAGGAGTTTACTTACGGAGTTGAACAGATGGATTCAGGTTCACTTTCCTCTGCTGTACTGGTATAAAACTGAAGCAGTTCATCTTTCATAGACAGTTCATGGCGCAACTGTGAAACCTGAACAGACAAAGACATACAATACCATATTATTCAATGACATAATAAATTATATATACATTGGTGCACAATAAAATTATGCTGGTGACCAAACCATTGCTTAATGGTGTGTCCAGGATTACATTAATAGATGATGGTTTGTGCATAAACAGATCTTCCAAGATATTGGATTAAAAAACTATTATCCTGATGCATTTTTGAAAAGGCTTTTTTTTGTTTTGTATAATATATAACTCAATTAAACAGACGTATGCTGCATTAACAGAACTTAATATCCAATTCAATAAAAACAAAGAAAACCTTCTCTTGTGGTTTAAAGTGGAAACTCATGTACTATGTACTTTGATATTACAAAGGATCATTTCTTTACAATGACCTACACTAATGATCATAAAAGATCCATTAAATAGGAGGCATATCTACTAACTAAACAGTATCCCTATAGAACAGGGGTCGGCAACCTTTTGGGCTGAGGGAGCCATATACGTGCAGCTCCCTCAGCCCCTTTGAATCCAGAGCCGCTGACGTCACATGCAGCTACGGATTGGCTAGCAATCCGAACTCGTGATGAAGTCAGGGGCTCCTGATTGGCTAGCAACCCGGAAGCCGGTAACGTCAGTGGCTCTGGATTGGCTAGCAATCCGGAAGCACAGAGAGCTCTCTCTCTCTCTACAGCGCTTGGTGGCACACTGTAACGAACAGTGCTTGTATTGCTCGTTACAGTTAAAGAGCCAGATATGGACATCAAAAGAGCCATAGGTTGCCGACCCGGCTATAGAAGATTAGAATATTTTCCAAAAACCTTATTAAGCACAGGTTACATTTACTGCTTTATTGTTCACTTACATTTTTAAACACTCTGAATACAGCAACTATATCATATTTTAACACTCATGAAAATATACATCTGGCCTGCAATGTTATGCATAAACATAATACAGGTCAAACTATTTAAATTAATTCAACTTAAGAGGCTGCTATTAAAATCATTAAAAGGAGAGAGAGAGAAAAAAAAAAGAACTTGCCAAGAAACCCTCTAGTCGACAGTAATAATGCACCACTGCAGGAATCAATGATTCCTGTACTGATGCATACTGACTGCTGGCTACACAGACCAGGAGAGGAATGAAGAAAACCGCAGAGCAGCAGAAGGGCAGTACAATAGCTGAACAGTATTAGCTATCAAGGAATAAATTCACTATAGAACTTATTCTGCACAGTGGTGTTAGGCCACATATATATTCCATAAAATAAATGGTGCACTTTGTAAAAAATACTTTCACCATAAGCTTATTAAAAAGGGAGATGGAAGTTTGAAACTTATTTAATTATTATCTCAAAATAAACATTTCTTCAAATCTACTGTCATTATTTCAATTATGCTATGGTTATCTTTCTAATTATTTTATCCACTTACTATTTCCGTATACAGACCCTGTGTGCAGTTTTTCTAACATTTCAAGATTGCTACAGTACTGTAATCTAGACTGTGGAAAAAAACAGTTCTTTGATTTTATCCCAAAAGAAGATACACAAGAGTATACTGCTTATGAGGTGGAAGGAACAAATCTAAAATAAGAGCTTAGTTAAAAGGCAGAGAGGTACTCTGTACACTGGGTGCAGCATTTATTTAAATGAGCATAGCAAGCCTTACAAAAACAGAAGGTATGTTGTCCAGGGTTTAGTTTTCCTTTAATACTTGGCACTCCCTGAACAAACTCAGGGAGAATCCATCTAAATTATAAAACTCTGGATGCAATCTAGAAATGAAGGGCATACATAATTTCTCATAAGATTTTGCATTAATTACATAGGTACTTTGGCTATGAAAATCTGCAGACAACCTCTCTCACCTCTTCTCTGATGTGCTCTACTTGTTCTTCAAGGTATTCGTTCCTTTCAGTTAATGTTTTATTTTTCTTCAACAAAGACTGGCCAATACGTGCAGCCAATTCCAGATCCCGCTCTTTCTGAGTAGACAGAAAAGAAGGAAAAAAGAAAATTCCTTTGCATTTTAACAACTCTGAATCTTGGTACTAGATTATTAACATGAAATAATTCTGCAGTATAATAAGATATTATTTTGGCCACACTCCCATTATTCAATCTTGCCTGAACCCAGCAGTTTGCATGGTCATTGTGAGAATGGCAGAGGTGAAAGGGCTAAGGGCTGGTTCATACAGTGCGTTTATGTGCCGGGTATTTTAGGAAAGTGTCTCCCAAAAATACGCCAGCAAATTCAGGCCAGCATATTTTCGGGAGGCACTTTCCTATTGTAATTACCGAACTCAGTGTGAATGCAGTTCCTCCTATCTGGCCACATTTTGTGCGTGGTGTATATATGGCAAAAATGCAACGGCCAGCATTCCGGACACAGCGTATGCGCATCATACGTTAGTGTGGCCGGAACACAGTAAGTCTGTATGTTTACACTGTGAGTGTTTATTATTTTTATGTGTGGCATATATACGCCAAGCATAAAAATGCAAGTGTGGACCTAGCCTAAATATCATTTTAGGTACAAAGTGCAACTGATGATTCAGACATAACTGTAATAAATAAATATGGACAACTACGATATGTGAATTATGTTCAGTCATTCTATTTTTTTTTTCCAAGCCCTACCTAAACATAGCTTTCCCTGTCTGCTAAAACCTTCTCCCTTGTAGAGCAGCTGAGGGTCTCCTCTGCATACCCACTCACAAAGAGAAAGCAGACCTGAATAGAGAAGCAATTAGACATGGCCCAAACTAGTAAAACTTTCATCTGTAGTTTGACTTTTAATTTTAGCATTACTTTCCATTATTTTTATGTTCTCTATCCTGTGCACTAATCAATATGTGCATCATGCAATGCCTGAAATGTATTTATAGTTACTATATATTCAGTCTGCGCTTCCAAAATGTTTAAATTGTGTCTATAAAGTGTGATATTTCTATTTGGCAACACAGAAAACAATAGGACTGGATGATTATTTAACAGCATGGCTGCTATCACTAAAGAAAAAAAACAGACAGAAAACAATACAATTCATGAATTTAACCTCAAAGATAACTTCCATGTCAAACAAAGGCAATGTTTGTTTTGGGTGATCTTCTGAACAAACTCTATGGGAAAGCACAAAAACAAGTGTGCACCACCTAGTGCATTAACCGTGACTCAAAAGATTTCAAAAGATAGTTAAGACCAAATGTCCCAATCTTGTAAGGTGTGGAAAATGATATATAACCAAACAACTGTGGCCACTGCACACTCAGAGTGATAAACTTTACATACAATATCAAAAACTGGGTAAGTAAATCAAGAAAATTGAATTTCCCTTCAAATAAAGCAACACTATAATAGGGTGAAATTTACTAAAGTTGAATTTATTTTTTTTTAAAGTTTATGCCTAAAAACTAAAATAGAATAAAAAAACATTCTCCAGAAACATGTACTATAAATTACACCTCTGTCTATTAATTCCTAAACCGACTTGTACATAAGTATGAGTCATGTTAACTATCTCACAATGTAAATAAAGTTGTGGCAAATCACTTGTATTATAATCACCGGGTACCACATTTTTAAGATGACATCTTCGTGTGGTATATTCACAATTACTGGGAATTCATTTTGATAAACAGGAAATGACTAGCTATCCCTGGTACCCCATATTAACATTTACTGTTTGTACATTTTGTACAGTCAGTACATTCCATACAAACTTTCAAAACTAAAGGCTCAAGCATCAAATACAGCAATATTCAAAGGATTTTGCAACTGTAGGCTAATATGACTACTGTATTAATCATTAATAATGCCAGGTTGAAGGGTAGACAGCCGCCTTGGGCGCTATCTTGGAGCTCCCCCTTCCTTTTCCCTGCTCCTACCCTACCTCTTTCATGGCCTGGCTCTGTTTGCTATAGTGCTTAGCACTACAGCGTTCCTCTCTCCCTCCCCAGCAATGATTTAACTTCCTGTGACCAGCTCGCAGGAAGTTAAACGTAGTGCTAGGGAGAGGAGGGAGGAACACTGTAGGACTAAGCATTACAGTAAACAGAGCTGGGTCACGAAAGAAGTAGATAGGAACGGTAGGGAGGGGGTCGAGCACCAAGATATGCCCCCCTCTGTCAAAGGGCACGGAATAGGGAGGGTGTTGTGGGGACAGTGCACTGTGGGAGGGGGGTTGTTGAGGCAGCACAGCATGAGAGCTAGTTGTGGGGACAGCACAGTGTGGGAGGGGAGTTGTTGGAACAGCACAGTGTGGGGCGGGGCTTGTGAGGACAGCATATATTATGCTATATGTTTAAACTATCAAAGCAGTGAAATAAACCAGAGCGTAAGGCTGGATTCACACGGGCGTATGATGTGCAGTGCATCATACACTCGTGTAAAAAATACAAAAAAAAACTGCTTCATGAAAGCCGATGATACTTACCTAGTTCTGGACACATGAGCGTATGACGCACATACTATGGGTCCAGAATGCTGTGTGTCACGTTTTGGCCAGTGAACATATGCCGCACCCAAAATGCGACACACAGGAAGTGCTGTGAACGCCAAGGAAGTGTTCACACTGTTACGGGTAAGTACAATTGAAAAATACGCCGGAGCATTTTTTTTCTTCACACGAGTGTATGATGCGCTGTCATTTTAGTCATTACCTTCATATATAGTTAGCTATTAAAAATTAGCAAAATTACATTGCTTGTTATTTTTCTATACACAAAAGTGTTTTACTTTATAGCTAATATATACACACAACCAGAAAAACACTAACATCAAATGATTTAGCAAAAAAAAAAGTTTAGCTAAGATTTTGTTGCAGCTTTAAAATAAACAAAAAGATAAATCAGCTAAAAAAAAAAAAAAAAAAAAAAAAAAGAAGAAAACTTTAAGAATTAAGTGCAGACAGCGACCTCACAATTTTTAAGATGTTCAAAACTTGCTGGACTCTGTGATAGCTACCCTGATCATTTTCTGTAACTATAACACAGCAATCACAGCCCTGATTAGATTTGTTTATTGTCACTGAATAAGTACAGAAAACTATTACTATTTATTATTATTACATTATATGGCAGGACTGCAACTTTCAGAATACATCTAATATTTTCTACTGTACATGAATATAGGCCACTGGAAATTTTAATCTTGAAGGACAATTTTTCAAAGATAAGCAGTAAAAAGTAATACATTTTAAGTGCAACTGAATACTATTTAAAAAAATACGCCAGGGAGGGAAAATTAACAGAATAAATTCCTACTTCTACATGAAATAAAGGGCCAGACACATTTATTTATAAAGATTTACAAGAGGAATAGTTTTGTTTAACAGCAATTAATAAAAATATTACGAGACCTAACAGTCATTATTTTCTCTTCCAGCCACAGATGCATTGGACTAGGGCAGTGTTTCCCAAAGTTTATTTTTTTGTGGCCTGGTTATTTTAGTGCTTATCCTTCGTG